>VCHN02001824.1:0-19856 GCA_007115665.2 Sequoiadendron giganteum
TGGAGTAGTAGGGGGGAGCGATCCTGTAAGAGAAGGTAATGCTCTGATACCAGGAGCACTGGAGGATTCTCCCACCTAAACCCATATTTCAACCTATCTACTTCATATTGTAGTTCAACATTCCTTTGCTGCATCCTACTATATTCTCCAATTATCATATTGTATTTCTCCATCAGACTCTTCTTTTCAGCCTCTTCTCTCTCAGCTGTCTTTTGGGCCAATTTGGCCACATTTACTGTTAGACTTGTAGCTTCTGTTGTTGAAGTTTCAGAAGCTCTCTTGATGATTAGCCCCCCCCTTAGGTGTGGGCTAATATCAGTTACATTTGGCTTTCTGCCCTAGGGTGCCAATGCCCATATGGCTAGAGTTTCATACTCCTCATTGAAGGCAGAGTCCTGCAGAGCTGCCTTAACCTCTTCTTCACTATTTTGTATAGGGTGCTTGGACTGTAAGATAGCATTGAATGTAACCGCATCAGCTATGTCCCATTCAGGTTGTTGGTGGTTTTTTAATGTGAACTAGGTTTATCTCCTAATCTACCTATGGAATTGCTAATTCCAATCAAGGGCAGCTCGAAGGACTTGGACCAACTGATGAGGATTTTAAAAGTCCTCCTACACTTTGGTCTCTGCAAGACCCGAGAGGGTGATCCCTCAATGTGTTTACAATCTCTGCACTGAATTTATAAACAATCATTAACAATTACCAGATAATCCCATTTAATAGCTCAACAAAATAGGATAATACTGAACTAAATTGGCCCTTCATCAATAGTATCAACTACTTGGAGCATAAGATGATTACAACGACATTTCACCACTTAAGATAGTCATTTAATTTGCAATTTGGCAGCAAGCTCTAAGCTAAGACAAATAGACACAGAACCTTACAAACACATATGATTTAGGCCAGTGCCATATACTATTGGGGAGTCAAATTCACAAATATTTAGATTTCCATAACAGGTTCAAACACATAACATAGAAGATCTCTGACAATATTGCATTACAACAGTGTCAATTTCTATCCTAACTCAATACTTCTTATCAAATCCCTTTACAAACATATCCATCTATGACTCCATCCAAGCATTTTAATTTACTCTTTGAATTAAAGAAAAAATGGAAATCATACACACCATAATAGTGAGATGAACGCCATAACCCTTGATTATATTATTCAAAATTGTGATATGTTTATACAAAGGAGAGCCATGAGCTCTAAATATATCATTATAACTCAAATGCTAGTACTGTCATGAAACATCAAACCTTCATGTTGTTGGAACTGTGAAATTTTGACAAATTCATTATTTCTTCATGATTATTAGTCTCCCAAAAAAGATTCATAATGCAGACATAAAAATCCTCACATAGCATTTTTTACCAAAATTCGATTTAAAATTGTGCCATAACGCCCCATAAATTTCATCTGACATTAAAATCTTAACATATGAAAATATCGGCATAAGTTGATGTAGGTCTCATGGATGATAATATACATATCCTAAATGTATCGGCAAGACATCATAAGGGTCACACCAAAAAAGTTATACACAGAGAGAATGTGGGTTTGTATATCTTATCGGCAAGACAAAAAGTATCGGCGTGACAATGTAAGGTCACATCGAGCTAAATTACCTTTTGCCGATTGGAGTAACGTAAAGTCTATTGGAGAGACTTTGGTCATCGGAGATAGATTTTAAAACACTGTCTGAAGCATTATTAGTCTTGCTAATAAAGCAAGGGGAGGACTCACTCAGTGAGACAAACGATGCCGGGGAGAATTCGGAAAGTCTTACCGACCCCTCGGGTTATATCGATAGAACTAAGCATACGAAGATAATGGGTGTCGAGAAGACAATGCGCATGGTCTCGCCGAAGAAAAAGCGTATCAGCGAGACATGTCACCATGGGGAGATCTAAGAGACATCACGGCGAGTATCGTTTTGTCGGCAAAACAAATACTTGGTCTTGGCGACATAAGTCAATAAAGTGAGCATCTCGGTGAGATGAAAAGCTTTCGGAGTAAGATGAAGAACTGTTGGCCCGATTCATTAAGTCTGGGTGATAGTTGTTTCGGTGAAGGTCATGGCGATAAAAAAATAGAAAGAAAGAAACTATCGGGGAGACTTGTGATGTCGGGGAAACTACAAGACATCTTAGCGGATGGGTGAACGTTGAACAGGCAGATTGGCTAGAGGTTTGAAATTTCTTACCGATGTGATCCCTGATGTGACAACAAGAATTTTGAAAAAACTTGTAGCATTCATGTCTCAGTAAAGACATTAATGGTGCCACGAACCGTAAAAGACAAATAGACACAGAACCTTACAAACACATACAATTTAGGCTAGTGCCATATACTATTGGGGAGTCAAATTCACAAATATTTAGATTTCCATAACAGGTTCAAACACATAACATATAAGATCTCTGACAATATTGCATTACAACAGTGTCAATTTCTATCCTAACGCAATACTTTTTATCAAATCCCTTTACAAACATATCCATCTATGACTCCATCCAAGCATTTTAATTAACTCTTTGAATTAAAAAAAAAAATGGAATTCATACACACGATACCAGTGAGATGAATGCCATAACCCTTGATTATATTATTCAAAATTGTGATATGTTTATACAAAGGAGATCCATGAGCTCTAAATATATCATTATAACTCAAATTCTAGTACTATCATGAAACATCAAACCTTCATGCTATTGGAATTGTGAAATTTTGACAAATTCATTATTTCTTCATGATTATTAGTCTCCCAAAAATGGTTCATAATGCAGACATAAAAATCCTCACATAGCATTTTTTACCAAAATTCAATTTAAAATTGTGCCATAACACCCCATAAATTTCATCTGACATTAAAATCTTAACATATGAAAATATCGGCATAAGTTGATGCAGGTCTCATCGATGATAATATACATATCCTAAATGTATCGGCAAGACATCAGAAGGGTCATACCGATCAAGTTATACACAGAGAGAATGTGGGTTTGTATATCTTATCGACAAGACAAAAAGTATTGGCGTGACGATGTAAGGTCACATCGAGCTAAATTACCTTTTGTCGATTAGAGTAACGTAAAGTCTATCAAAGAGACTTTGGTCATCAGAGAGAGATTTTAAAACACTGCCCGAAGCGTTATTAGTCTTGTCGATAAAGCAAGGGGAGGACTCACTCAGTGAGACAAACGATGCTAGGGAGAATTCAGAAAGTCTTACCAACCCCTCGGGTTACACCGACAAAACTGAGCATACGAAGATAAAGGGTGTCAAGAAGACAATGCGCATGGCCTCGCCGAAGAAAAAGCGTATCGGTGAGACATGTCACCGCGGGGAGATCTAAGAGACATCATGGCAAGTATTGTTTTGTCGGCAAAACAAATACTTGGTCTCGGCGATATAAGTCAATAAAGTGAGCATCTCGGTGAGACGAAAAGCTTTCGGAGTAAGGTGAAGAACTGTTGGCCCGATTCATTAAGTTTGGGCGATAGTTGTTTCGGTCAAGGTCATGGCAATAAAAAAGTAGAAAGAAAGAAACTATTGGGGAGACTTGTGATGTCGGGGAAACTGCAAGACATCTTAGCAGATGGGTGAACGTTGAATAGGTGGATTGGCCAGAGGTTTGAAATGTCTTACCGATGTGATCCTTGATGCGACAACGAGAATTTCAAAAAAACTTGCAGCATTCATGTCTCAGTAAAGACATTAATGGTGCCACGAAGCGTAAAAGACAAACAAACACAGAACCTTACAAACACATACGATTTAGGCCAGTGCCATATACTATTGGGGAGTCGAATTCACAAATATTTAGATTTCCATAACAGGTTCAAACATATAACATATAAGATCTCTAACAATATTGCATTACAACAATGTCAATTTCTATCCTAACTCAATACTTCTTATCAAATCCCTTTACAAACATATCCATCTTTGACTCCATCCAAGCATTTTAATTAACTCTTTGAATTAAAGCAAAAATGGAATTCATACACACCATAACAGTGAGATGAATGCCATAACCCTTGATTATATTATTTAAAATTGTGATATGTTTATACAAAGGAGAGCCATGAGCTCTAAATATATCATTATAACTCAAATGCTAGTACTGTCATGAAACATCAAACCTTCATGCTGTTGGAACTGTGAAATTTTGACAAATTCATTATTTCTTCATGATTATTAGTCTCCCAAAAAAGATTCATAATGCAGACATAAAAATCCTCACATAGCATTTTTTACCAAAATCTGATTTAAAATTGTGCCATAACGCCCCATAAATTTCATCTGACATTAAAATCTAACATATGAAAATATCGGCATAAGTTGATGCAGGTCTCATCGATGATAATATACATATCCTAAATGTATCGGCAAGACATCAGAAGGGTCACACCGATCAAGTTATACAAAGCGAGAATGCGGGTTTGTATATCTTATCGGCAAGACAAAAAGTATAGGTGTGATGATGTAAGGTCACATCGAGCTAAATTACCTTTTGCCAATTGGAGTAATGTAAAGTCTATCAGAGAGACTTTGGTCATCGGAGAGAGATTTTAAAACACTGCCTGAAGCGTTATTAGTCTTGCCGATAAAGCTAGGGGAGGACTCACTTGGTGAGACAAATGATGCCAAGGAGAATTTGAAAAGTCTTACCGACCCCTCGGGTTACACCGACAGAACTGAGCATACGAAGATAAAGGGTGTCGAGAAGACAATGCGCATGGTCTCTGTTGGAAGCGTGAAATTTTGGCAATTTCATTCACCCTTCATGACTATTAGTCTCCCAAAAGGTTCATAATACAGACATAAAAATCCCCACATAGCATCTTTTACCTAAATCCATTTTAAAATTTTGTCATAAAGCCCTATAAAATTCATATGGCATTAAATATTTAACATATGAAAATATCGGCATAAGTTGATGTGGGTCTCATCAATGATAATATACATATCTTCAATATATCAGTGAGACATCAGACGGGTCATACCGATAAAGTTATACACTAGGAGAATGCGGGTTTTCTATTACTTATCGGCAAGACAAAAGGTATTGGCGTGACAGTGTGAGGTCATATCGAGCTAAGTTACCTTTTGCCGATTGGAGAAAAGTAAAGTCTATCAAAGAGACTTTGGTCATCGGAGAGAGATTTCAAAACACTGGCCGAAGTGCTATTGGTCTTGCCAATAAAGCAAAAGGAGGACTCAATTGGTAAGACAAACGATGTCGGGAAGAGTTCATAAAAGTCTTACCGACCCCTTGGGTTACACTGATAGAATTGAGCATGCAGAGATAAAGGGTATCAAGAAGACGATGCTCATTGTCTTGCCGAAGAAGAGGCGTATCGGTGAGACATGTCACCGTGGGGAGATCTAAGAGACATCACAACAAGTATTATTATGTTAGCAGAACAAATTGCTTGGTCTCGGTGACATAAGTTGATAAATTAAACATCTCGATGAGACAAAGTACTTTCGGAGTAAGAAAAAGAACCGTTGGCCCAATTCATTAAGTCTAAGCGATAGTTGTTTCAGTGAAAGTCATGGCGATATAAAAAGCAAAAGGAAAGAAACTATCGGGGAGACTTGTGATGTCGGGGAAACTACAAGACATCTTGGCAGATGGGTGAAGGTTGAACAGGTGAATCAGCCAGAGATTTGAAATGTCTTGTCAATATAAGCCCTGATGTGATAGTGAGAATTTCAAAAAAACAAACTTGTAGCATTCATGTCTCAGTAAAGACATTAATGGTGCCACGAAGCGTAGGAGATTTTGCATATCAGGGTATGATCAATTGAAATCATTATGTCACATAATTCAAAGTGAAGCAGATCAAGGGAACTAGCAGAGCAATTAAGGCATTCACTTGGCTTGATTTTGCAAGAAAGTTACAGTAAGTTTCTCGTCCTCTCAAAATTCATAAAAAAATGAATTATGGAAGGCACTAGTTCAGGAAAACTAAAGGGAAGAAAACTCGAGGAGGGAAGCCAATCAAAAGAAAAAAAGAAAAAAGACTGAGTTGCAACCAGAAGGTACTGAAAGGAAGCTAAATCAAGACCTCATAGACCAGTTACCTAGTTCTAGACCTAGAGCTAGGCATTCTGCAAAACTCAAAGCGGAAGTTGACAAATTGGATGACAAATGAAAATTTATAGGTGATGTTTGGACTCCGATTAGAGGCTATGAGTTATTCAATTTCCATTACCACAAGAGAAATTGCTTTGAGCCAGTATGCAATCCATGGAGGCTCAATTTAGAGAAAATAGTGTGCCCTAATGTTTTTATTGACGTCGAACTGGTAAAATTGCTATTCGGACACTATGATTTGAAAAACAAAGCTATATGTGATTTGTCGGGGAATCCATTGATACATGTATCTGAGAATGCAATTGCTGAGGTTTTCAGAATGGAGGGAATATGTAGTGAGAAATTAGTGACTAAAGAGCTTGATAGTGAGTTCAGAAGGATGGACACCATTTATAAAGGGTGGAGGTTACCACTACACAAAATTAGGTGTCATGCCAAACCTACTCCAATGGAAGACAGTGAGGGGCAACCCTTTCATGTAGACCTCTTCGAACCTTACCTAAAATATACTTACTACTCAATGGGATAGGTATTAGGGATGGAGGTACCTGAGCATATGGCGGTTGTGCCCATGGTGATTGTTGCAGACATTTAGTATCACAATTCTAGATCATTTGACTATGTTGCACATGTTTTTAAGGAGCTGGATGCAGATTTGATGGTGATAAAGAGTGGTGCTTCTGTTCTCCATCTCAGAAATTACTCACTGCTGATGCACTTAGTATTGTATTTTGGACAAGAGTTAGGTTTATGGCCCGAGGAGCTGAGGATTTCATAATCCAACAAGGAAGGTAGGCCATTTCTTGTTCAATTATGGACTATTGTTTGGGACAGTAGGTTTGCCAATTCAAATTTCTTGCATTTTGAAGAATTCTTTGTGAAACCCTTGTATAAATTTTTTAAGCATCCTTGTGATTATTCTTTATCTGAAGAAGTAAAAAGGTTTCTTAGACCTAGAGATTACAATGGATGAATTAACCACAACTGGGGGATTGGTATTGCTTAGATAATTCCACAATGATTAGGGTTTATGGATTTGAGGATACACCTTTCATTTTGCCTGAAACTGTCCCAGATAGAATTGCATACCTAGAAATTGTTAGGAAAATGGATTACTCCAGTGTTATGAACTTAAGTTCATATAGCAAACATGTTTTTATGCCCAGTACATTGTGTTTTAGTGATTTCACTGTATTAGCCAAGGAAGGTTATGATCTGATTTTGGACAAATTATTGCACTACAACATGAGAAGAGCACCAGTGAGAAAGAGTTTTGATCCAGAAGGGCGTATCCACTCTGCCAGACAAAAAATAAATTTTGGAGGGTACCATCATGTACCCTTTAAATCTAATGACACAATCAGAAACCTGGAGGAAGAGGAAGCTGAAATTGTGATTGAAAAACATAATTAGGAGTTGGTGGATGCTTAGTTGTTATCCTCCATTAAGGGGATTTCAGAAATAGAAAGGCCACAAAGCTCATCTGGGAAAGTTTCAAGAATGAAGACTCGAGACTATGCCTATGTTGCCAGAGAAACAAATGTTGAGGAAACCATGGATGTAGATACAAGACATGAAGACTATAGGTCTTTCATATCAGATGATGAATTTATAAAGACCTCAGAGTTTACAACATTTTTATATAAGCAATAAGGGAAAGAGATAAGGGGACAGGTTGATAATGTCACTCCAGGGAATGAGGATAAACTATTAAAAAGCTTAAAGGATGAAGTAGACAAAGAGATGATTGACATGACCCCTGAAAAGGGGAGGGAGCTGCTTGAAAAGGCAGGTGTTATGATTTTTCCAAGTTTGGATATGAATTCTGCATTAGTTTTTGATAGTTTCTTAAAAGATAACAATGCTACCCACAAGCTCAGTATAGAGAAGGTGACAGAGGTATACATAGGATCAAGATACAATCCTGATGATTAAACATTGATGATTTGGGCCTTGTATCCTCCTCACAAGAAATCAATTATTATTGATACTAAAAAGGCATTCAGACATGTCATGACCCTGAAGGCTGGGGAGGTTGATCCTGTAGCGACTGCTGATATTGGGATAAATATAGCCAAGTTGAATAAAGCCCAAATCCAAGCATTGATAAGGGAAAGGGAGATGTACAAAACCAATAATGAGAGGATGTTGAGAGAGAATGAACACTTGAAAGACTTGGTAGGTGGTGTAACAAAACCAACAAGGATGCTCACTCAAGGTGAGAGTTCACAAAAAAAAGACCGTTGGGAAGGGTCAACTGCATACTCTCAAGGGAGAATGGATGCATTTGCTGCAATAATAAAAAAAAGGCAGGTTGTTTTAACCACTTGGTTAAATAAACTCTGGGGAAAAAATTCATAGTACGTAGATGCAATAAAGGAACACGAGAGAGTGGATAGCAGAATTCAGGAAAGAATTGAGGAATTGGAGCAGAAGGACACTCCTAGTAATGAAGAGATTGAAAATGCCAATTGTATTATGGATAGGCACAGGGATTTCTTTGAGGAGTTACAAGGGGATATGCAGGGATTGACAGAGGCTGCCGAAGATAGATTGACCAAGTTATGTGATGATGAAGGGAAAATGAAGGAAGTGACTACATGGAAAAGTGAGTGTGAAACAATACTCCAAGGGATGCTAGAGATAGCCACTACGAAAGATGTGATATTTGATGCAACATGTGAGAAAAATGAGTGAATGATAATGATGGAGATTATGATCCGTGATGCGTTGGGAGATGCCAACACTCATGAGCACCAGGATTATATAGAGCATATGTCTGTAGTCCATTTTTGGCTTAATAGAAATTAGTTAGTAGTGGATTTGTTAAACATTTTATGATTTAAAGCTTTTTGAAAAGGCACATCCTTTTGCAAACTGATGTATAAGTATCCGTTGTTGGATAAATGTAAAGGGGTAGAAGATAGAATTAGAATAGGATAGACTGTTGTAAGCATTACATTTTTAGAAATGATGGCATTCAAGGAGACTATGTTGCATGTATGAATTTTGGAGATAATGAAAGACTGTTGATTTAGTGGCTTCGTTCTGGTATCAATTGTTTGTTGGATTCTTGTGATTATTTGATTGTCTCCAATCTGATGTTTCTTGGTTGTTTAAATTGAAGTATCAGGTATATATTCGATTTATCAGTACACATTTTTTGTTTCTTTGTGATTTGGTTTATTGGATTCTTTAAAGAAGAATTAAAATTCCTTTCAATAAATTATAGTAATCTGGGAATGCCAATTGGATCAGTAAGAAGAATCAGATAATTAGATTTGATATTTTGCCTCAAGTAAGGTTTATCAATTACACTCTTAGATGTTTATACCAGTTGTAAACTCATAGATAAATGCCAGACAATTAGAGGACCTGCTAGATAGAAACCATTAATTAAAGGCTTTCATTTGACTCCATTTTACCCAATAAGGCATTGGTCTCCCTTATTTACATTACATTAGTTTTATTCATTTCATTTAACATCTCTTAATTGAATAAATTGATTCATACCTTGATATTGCATATACAATTTATACCAAAGTAGGATCATATCTTTCCACTATTAAATTTCCATTTGTGGATAGTTAGATCAAGTAGGAAACATAAATTGAACATATTAATTTAGTATAAGAGTCAACCAATCATAAGGAAAACATAATATGAAGATGAATTTTCTCAAATCTTGTGCTTGTAGATGCCCTTTTGAAATCTATGCAAAATGTGGGAGGATAGACAAAGCTCATGAACTATTTGACACAATGCCTTGAATAATTGTAATCTCATGGAATTCACTCTAATTAGAAAAGTCTCATCACTACCCTCATAACAATCTATCAATTTGTTTTAGTGTCTATTGTGTTATACCCAATTTGGGACATGGGGTATAACAAAATAGACACTAAAATAAATTGAGAGATTACAATTCTTTGAGACATTTTGTCAAATAGTTCACAAGATTTTTCTATCCTTCCACATTTTGTATAAATTTTAAAAGGGCATCTACAACCACAACATTTGAAAAAATTCATCTTCATATTATGCTTTGATGGATATCTATACCTTGTTCCAAATCTCCCATATTAAGGAAACCAATAAGGATTTTGGTGAAGGTTGTGGAATTTTTCTTTGCATCTACCAATTGCATTTGTTTGAAAGTTTCTAAAACCTTTTCAACAAATACATTATGTGTATATTCTAAAATCATTATAGTACACAATTTCACATTTATTTGGCTTTGCATCTACCAATTGTATTTTCTTGAATTTCCCTACAATATTTTCAATGTAGATCTCTTTTGTGGATATCTTATAGTCCTTGTAGTCCACATCACTTTGTTTTTTGAAGAAACTATTACCATATATTTCTTATTTATGTTATTATTTTTCATACATGTTTATAAGTTTGATATTACAATTAATAATATTAATTTTGGCAAGACATTAAAATATTTTGTTGATTTTAAAAATATATGCATCCCAATGTAAAAATGCCAACAATGGAAGCAATGATTGTAACACATAATTTTTTATGTAGTATCCAATTCAAAGGATCATGTTACAATTTAGGTTTATGATTGGGTATTTAATTAGGGTTAGGATTTATTGTTCGGGTTAGTGTTAGGGTTAGGGTTAGGGTTATAAAAAATAATGTTAGGATTAGGGTTAGATTAGGGTTTATGTTTTATGGTTAGGGTTAGATTTAGAGTTTTGGTTATGGTTGGGATTAGATATGAAATTAGGGTTAGGGTTTAGGATTACAATTAGGGATTATAGTATTAGGGTTATATCTAGAATTAAGTTTTAGGGTTATTGTTATGATTAAGGGTTGTTTTTATATTTGGCTTAGAGTTGGGGTTAGGATTAGGGCCAGGGATAGGGCTAGGGTTAGGTTTAGGGATAGGTTTAGGGTTATTAGAGTGAATACAACTAATTAATAAAAGAAAAAATATTTAGGGTTAGGTAATTAGGGTTAGGGTTGGGGTTAGAGTTTTGGTTGTGGTTAGGGTTATAAAGATAGGATAAAAGGTGATGGTTAGGGTCAAGGTTAAGGTTTCGAGAAAAAGGGTTAGGTTATGATTTGGATTACCCTAAACTCTAACCATAACCATAAACCTAATCCCAAACCTAACCCTAAAGAAAACACATAACCTAACCCTAATTGTAGTGTTTGAGGCTAGGCTCAAACACTATATAACCTAACCCTATATAACCTAACACATAACCTAGCACTAGAAAAAATTCTTCTCCCAAACAATCTCCTCTACTTCTATTCATGCCTACTAGAGTTGCAACATTCAACATTAGTGCTTCAACCATTCATTCAAAGCTAGGAATTTGAAAGCAGTGTTCATTTGTAATATAATTAATCATTTAAAAATATTATAATTATTATTAATCTAATACAATATTAATATTATTAATAATATACCAATAATATTAATAATCTAATATAATTACTATTAATCTATAGATTATATATAATCTTAATATATCAAATATATCATTATAATTCATATAATATAATATAATATTGTTATATAATATATTAATATTATAACATTACTATTAATCAAAGTGCTTTAATATTTATGTCAAGTTTTAGTACATTATATGACAGGTTACTAAAGCGGCTCTGAGATGCACGTGCTCAAAATCGACGGTGATATTATAATCTTGATGAAAATTTGCTTGACGGTTATGTTCAGTGCTGGTGACTACTATGAATGAACACGATTGCCGATGGTGGAGATCAACGATTGCTCACCCTCACGTGATACAAAGATGCAAGGTGTTTATTGATTGTGATATCACGGGCGAGCACCACGTGTCTTTCCTTGGTGATGCATAATGTGGTGGGCCCTTGGTGTTGAGATGGAGATTACATCAGCCTTTTGAAGGCAATCATTCGATAACTTCTCAAACACAAGAAGATGTGATTTTGGCCCTATTAGGAGAAGAATAAAGAACAATGGAAAAGATTTAAAAGTTGATTCTCAACATGAGAATGTATTATACTCATGAGGTAATAATAATTAAAAAATAAAAATGAATGTTATTATTGTAAGAAAAAGGATCACATAGTGTGGACTTGTATAACTCGAGCCAATGATGTTCTTGAGGGAGAACTTAAAGAAAAATAAAATGATGTTAGCTTAGACTATATATTTGTTTGTTTCAATCAACATGTTTTATTGTGAGGAATGTAAAACTTAACGGAGGGTGTTGGGTGTTTTCATTCAATTTTTCATGTTTTCCCCTTAGCTCCTACTTTATGTGTGTTTTTTATGGAAGCCTTTGGATATCTTTTGGCTAATAGTATTTCATGGAACCTTATTAAAGGTGCTACTTTTCCTAACTCTATAGCCCAACTATTCAATGGTCATTTTTCTAATGACTCCTTTCTCACTCTCTTGGAGGACAAACGTGACATTATTTAGGATATTCAATGCCTAGATATTTTCTTGAAAGCTTTAAGGTCAAATATATAGTGGCATAAAACTCAATGTTATAGGAAATCATTCTTAGCCAAGCCCAATTGGTTCAATTCCTATGGATTGAAGGGGGTTGATCATAAGGAAGTGTTGAGATTCCTAAGCATCTCTTTTACCTTTTAGGTTTCTCCTTCCTCTTTAAGGAAACATATCATTTCTAGAACTGAGAAAAAATATCATATTAAATTATGAAGCCCCTTTCTTTGGCAAGGAGATTCCATGTGTGTTCAAAAATTCTTGTGCACACATTTCCATTACTCATGTTGCTAAGAACCTTGCAAATCCTCATATTTGAAGATTGAAAAAATCCAAAGGTATATTTTATGGCCTCCCTTTAACCAAGGAAAATGGTTTCACAAAGTATCCTAGGAGTTTTATTATTTCCCTCATGAATATAATAGGCTTGGCTTACTTTATATTCACTACTCTAAATGGCACCATAATAGGCTTTGCTTGCTTTATATTCACTACTCTAAATGGCGCCATAATTTTTTTAAATTTAATTAACATACTCTAAAACCTAACTAAAGCAGGTTGTAGCTCGTCAAATTGGACAAGTGAAAGGTCAATACCAGCACTGAGGAAGAATTTGGAGGAGTGAATACAAGGTCAATACTAGTGCCGAGGACCAGGTTGAGGGCACTCAGGGAAAATCGACGACCAAGGGACAATGAGTACTGTAAGTTTGGCACCCCCATTCTCTTTAACCTGCAATTTTCATGCCTAGTTTCCAAAGATCTTCTTGTACATTGGCCCCCCCATTCTCGTAAAATGGTATAAGATAAGACAAAAAAAATAAAATAGCTTAGTCTTTCACATTTTTATAGTGATTAATAGAGGCACATAGACCAATTATTTATAATAGAATAATTTGATCATACTTTTCCAGGAGCACTAGAAGACTCCCGCACATGTCTGTACTTCAACCTGTCTACCTCAGTTTGCAGCTCAACATTCCTTTTCTACATTCTACTATACTCTCCAATAATATTATACTCCATCAAATCCACCATGATGCACACCAATCCACCAAGTTACAGTTCCAAGACAGTGGGTGGATTGGTGTATGTCATTTCTATTTAGCCCTCAAACCCTTACACATGCACAACAAGGCAGTCCCTGTATTTGATTGTTTAATCCAACAAAAAAGTGATTGAGAACTTCAAAACAAATGCAAATGAAAGGGAACACGTATATTTATCTACACCAATGATCTTAGAGAATTTCAAGCTTGTATGGATCCATACAACACAAAAGACCTTCAAAAAAATTGGAAAAACATAAAAAATTGCTTCAAGAATGTGGTATTTGATATGAAATTTTAGTATCAACTCCAACAATTTCAATGAGATGGGAATACAATATGATAGAAGTGGGATAAAAAATGCATTGTTTGAAGCATCAAACCAATATGCAAAGATGAAAGAAAGTGCTAAACCCTTAAACAGAAAAAGTTTCTTTTAACTTTAAGTTTCTTAGAACATTGATGCAACCACTCATCCTACCTTAAAATATACCAAAAGTCTCCTAGAAATTAGACATAGGAAGATTTAAGATGACTTAAACAATTTTTATTGCCAAAGCATAAACTTATGATGACTTTACTAGGCCTAGTACACACTCCCTCCCTGTTAACCATTTAGACATATGGAAATTAAATGTAAATTTGCTGCTATTTTTAGTCATGTAGGTGTCCAATAAACCACTTGGTGGTGTTTTCCTCCAAGTTTGTTTACTTGAATGAAGAGAAAAATTCCTTTGATTACAATTAGAGAATACATTTGATGCCTTGGTTGTGTAACTGGTGGACCATAGTCACATTTAACACTTGTTACAAAGTTTGGGAGGTTAAAACATTAAGTAGATTTGATTTGTGATGGACACATTTGGACAGTAGTAACAATAACTTGCAATCTATCAAGACTTGATTACCTTATAACCTGTCAATTTCTAGCGATGAAATGATAGATTAATCATAATGTCACCTTCAGATCACATCACCATGAAATAACTTCATCCAACATCCTTATGAGTGCAAGTACCACAAAATAGGTATTTGTCAGATTTTTCTTCCTCAAGTGAGGGAAATTCAGGAAGAGAAGAGGAAAGCGAGACATGTAGTAGGTCTAAAAGAGGGAGATCAACTAGAGGTCAAAAGATTAGAAGAAAATTCCGTAAACGCATGGAATTTTTTCTTGCTGAAGGGGGGTCATGTTCTTATGATGATGAGAGCATATGCGACATCGAGGTGCCCTTGAGGTACAAACATCTATGGAAACAATGGGTACCCAAGGAACTTCCTCCAATAAACACTGATCTTTGTGTCAACGAGAGGATATATCGCATAGCACCATCGTCATTACATGGTTTGGGCCTATTTTGCATGGACGACATAAAATTTTGTTACAACAAAGTTACTGAGTTAATGGAGTATGTTGGACCCTGTTACAGTTACAAAGATTGGATGCAGCTGGTTCAATATACATGAAGTATGCATAGGTATGCACTATCGGAAAATTATATACAACTAAAAGATAAGGATAAAAATAAAGGAGTGGCTAGGTACATTGATGGGAGGCCAAAAGCATCAGGGAATATTGCAGGGTTTATAAATAGTACATGACCTGGGTCAACAAATAAGCAACCCAATTGTATATTCGAGGCACGAGAAGGAAACTGTGTATTCGTATGTGCGATAAAATCAATAACTACAGAGGAAGAGTTGCTAATCGATTACAATTTGAATCGTTTAGATACAAACACAATTACTATGGGGGTGGTATGTACTATATATATACCATTTTACCCAACCTCCAATTAATGACTCCAATATACCATTTTATTATTATGTTTTTTTTCGTAAGTCTATTGGTTTCATTTCGGTAATATTTTTTATATTTAATTTTTGTCACAGTGGTACATTGATCATATGAGGAAGGCTCCGACCCAGAGCATAGATCGCGATCCATCTTCATGCACTTCTATCCAACAGGTTTACGTCATTGTAATTGTACAAATTAGATACGAGCAAAATGTTTTATTATTATGTTTTTTTCATGAGTTTATTGGGTTAATTTTGATAATGTTTTTAATATTCTTGTTGCAGTTGGCTGATCGGGGAAAGGCACCAGCAGTATAAGAGAGCATCCATATGGAGGTTTAGTCACTATTATGTGATGATAACATCGCATTTTCCACAAACCCTGTGGATATGATGAGGAAGGCCCAAAAAAAATGCAATCAAGAAATCCTTCAGTTGGTATTCGTAGTGCCTCAAACAGATGAGATAAGAGAAAGGGTTAAAATATTGTCTCAGAGAGCACAAAACTTGGAAGTAAGCTATCATGAGATCTTTAATTATAACATAAGTTCATTCATGGTTTTATATTTTGTACTCTTTTATGTCATGAACTAAAATATGTGTTGTTTTTACAGGATTATTTGCGTCCTCATGATCATGCTGCTGGTCGTGATCAAGGTACTGCAAGTGTCAATCCTGATCTTCCTGCGCATACAACACATCATCTGACCCCATCATCTGTGCCTATATTGTCGTCTAAAATGTCGGCAACACATACCATGCAGGCATTCAGTAGTCCACCCTCTAGCAGCGAACACATGCCACTACATGTGTCAGTACCTATGGATGCAGAGGCCACTACTACTGGTGATGTTTTAGCAGCATTTCCTAGATCTTCCCGTATTACTAGTACGGGAACATTGCCGGTCATATTTGTGGTGATCGAGGATTTCATTCCCATAAAGATAGAGAAGGTCCTAGGTACTTTAAAATGTTTTAATTATTATTATTATTTTTTTAAGTAAGTGCTAACAGTGGGGATAGCGCCCTATTATATTGATTTACAAAATGGCAATATTTGCCTACATTATAATTGCAGGAAATGATGTTTTTTATAAACATCTAAGTGATATTTCATTGGAGCTCTTCGGGCCCACCATACGTACACGGTGGAATGCCCAAAATCAAGATTTAAAAGATGAGCTCATTAACCATTTAGTTGTGTTGTTCGGTGATAAAACATTCAACCGAACCAAGGTCCTTAAGAAATCCGGTACCTATATAAAGTATGTGAGGGACCAATATAGGTCACATTTAGAGAAGAATATAAAATATGAGCGTCCCCCCATGATTCCGAAAAGGGAGTGGAAGGACTTGGTGTCAGATGGAAAGGAGAAGGCTGAAAAGAAGAAAGGAAAGATACTATCGGGCCAAGGAAGGTATGTAATACTATCAACAATTTAATTATATACTGATTAATCTTTCTTTTTACATAATCTAACGTATTTCAAATTTTTCATAGGCTGCCCGACACATCAAAGGCAACAAAGGCAAGACTAGAAAAACACGGACAGCACAAACTTGGCTCTAGTGGTTATATGAAAGTAGCCGCACGATTTGTAAGTATCAATAAATGAAATATTGTATCCAAATAATAAATTGCAAACAATTTTGGTTTTATCACATCATAGAAGCAAAATTCATGATCGCATGCAAAAATGCAGGGCTTTGATTTCAACAGAGTGCCCACACAAGAGGACCTAAAGATTGCCTTCGACCAAGGCTATGGAGCCCTGATTGAACAGCTAAGAGTCTCGACTGGGCAAACACAATTTTCCACTGCATCCAACACACAGGTAAATAAACTCAATAAAGTTTATTTCAAATTGAATACTTGTGTAATCTGTTCAATATTAATTTCCACCATAATAATGTGCCTATTTGTTTTACACAGATAAGCAATGATAATCCTTCACATGACATTGGAATGCAGCCTGGTGAGGGTGGAGTGCAACCTGCCGATGAAGGCCATGGTGTGCATCCCGGTACTAGATGTATTCATGTGCTATACAAAACGCAATATGGATTAATACAATTAAACATCTTTAATTGCATTTAGTGTATTAATGAATGTAACCTTTCATGTTTCAACTTTAGAGCATGTAGAGCATGATCAACATGTTGAGCATGATCAGGCTAGACAAGATCAGGAACATGATGTGGCTCCATCAGGTAAGTAGGACCACTCTAATGTTCTTTTAAACATTTTTAATTGCAATTGGTGTATTAATTAATGTAATCTTTCATGTTTCAACTCCAGATCAGGATTTAGAGGGTGTTCAACATGTTGAGCATGAGGCTATAAGACAATATCAGGAACATGATGTGGCCCAATCAGTTAAAGAGCACCACTCTGATGTTCTTTTAATTAATAAAATACGTGTAACAATAATAATAAAACATATCAATTTAACATTTCTTTGCTATTGCAGCAAACCCCCCCTTGCAGCCGCGTCCACACGGTTGTGAGTACACGACTAGGCGTACATTAAGATCATGAGCAGAGCTTGAAACAACTCAAGGGGGGACAGATGATTTTGAAAACGATACTCCACTTCAACTTTTTTTAGCTGCAAAAAAGAAACAAAAAAAAAGTGATTGTAATCATATTATGACAGCCATATTTTTGATAATGTGTAAAAACTGAAAAAATGAAATATGTTAATGAATGAATCTGAATATGTTAATGAAAAAATGTTATATGTTAATGAATGAATGTTATATGTTATTAATGGATGAATGAATGAATGTTATATGTTATTAATGGATGAATGAATGATTAATGTTATATGATCGGGTATGGGGAATTGAGAGTGATGTGAAGGGGGGGGGGGGTAAGGGCCAAATGAGCTTCCACCTTCACGTGGTTGGCCCTATTAAGTAGAGATTATTAAACTACTCTCAAAACAAAGAGAAGCTCAAAAAGGTAAGTAATGCACTTTTCAATATAAGAAATGCATCGTTTGAAGCATCAAACCAATCTGCAAAGATGAAAGAAAGTGCTAACTTTTCACTATGAACATTGTGTTGTGTGTGGATTTGGTTTCAAAGCTCTATTGATGGAGATGGCTTGTATGACAGCCAAGAAAATAGTTATCATTATTGCTGCTACAAACAGGCCTCAAATCGCTATAATAGTCTTGATCTTTCAACGAATAGGTTTTAAAAAAAAATGCACTTTCTCGTCGAATTTACAACGAACTGAAAAAACATCCGACAAATTTGCAATGTATCCGACGAAGTTTCACCGTAATGACTTTCCTATTTCGTCGCTCATTTGACGAACTTTTGTCATTATTTCAATCTAAACTATGTCGCCAAGACTCCTGCCGATGTAATCTTATCGGCATCATATAGCTGCTCGGGTAGACCTTCAGAACTTACTCCGATGATATATGTCTTGCCGATATGATTCCCTCGATGAGACAATATGTGTATCTCGCCGATGAAAAGTTATCGCTGAGACAGAAAACTAGTCCTCCTGATATATCTTCTTAGGCAATTTTGATCACTGTAATAGTCTTCATCTTTCACCGATATGCCTACATTTCAACGAATAGGTTTTTAAAAAAAAAGTGCACTTTCTCGTCAATTTTACGATGAACCTCAAAAAGCTTTTGACGAATTTGCAATGTATCTGACAAAGTTTCACCATAATGAGTTGCTTAGTTTGTCGCTCGCTCGACGAACTTCTATCCCTATTTCAATCTAAATTATGTTGCCAAGACTCATGCTGAAGTAAGCTTATCGACATCATATAGCTGCTTGGGTAGACATTCAGAACTTACTCCGATGATATATGTCTTGCCAATATGCTTTCCTCACCGATGAAAAGTTATCGCTAAGACAAAAAACCAGTCCTCCTGATATATCTTCTCAGGCAATTTTGATCGCTATAATAGTCTTGATCTTTCAATGAATAGGTTTTTTAAAAAAAAGTGCACTTTCTCGTCGAATATACGACAAACCGCAAAAACATCTGATGAATTTGCAATCTATCCGACGAAGTTTCGCCGTAATGACTTGCCTATTTCGTCGCTCGTTTGACGAACTTTTGTTGCTATTTCAATCTAAATTATGTCTCCAAGACTCCTACCAATGTAATCTTATTGGCATCATATAGCTGCTCGGGTAGACTTCATAACTTACTCCGATAATATATGTCTTGCTGATATGCTTCCCTCATGCTTTGTCGATGAGACAAGATGTGTATCTCGATGATGAAAAGTTATCACTGAGACAAAAATCCAATCCTCCCGAAATATCTTCTCAGGAAATTTTGATCGCTATAACAATATTGATCTCTCAACGATATTGCCAATACGTCGAATTTGTGTCATAATGGCGACGGACGTACGTTGTTAATCTGACGGTTTGGTGAA
>VCHN02005240.1:0-10048 GCA_007115665.2 Sequoiadendron giganteum
TCCCAAAAACAAAGATTCTTAGAACAAGAAATTTTAAAATCCCAAGCAATGGCAGAGGAAAATCCTTGGAACAATCTAAACCGAAACGATAAAAACGACATCACTCCAGAGGACATCCAAGCAGCTCAACAAAATCCTAAATTCCATATATTTATGGAAAAGATTCTAGAACAAGATATGGAGAAATATCTTTTGATGTTGGCTGAATCAGGTGCCAAACTTCCCAAAGGCTTTGACGTAAACCATCTAAAGGAAGCACCTACCACAAGTGAGGCTGAAATTTTGCAACCAACGCAAACGATAGATCTAGTTGCTGCTTTAACGTCTCAAATGCAATTGTTACAACAGAAAATACAAGATATGACGCAGGGGAATACCAAGAGATATGCGATACAGGACATTTGTCCTTATCCCTTCGACGCAACGGTCAGCTTGATACCTTTTCCAAGACATTGTGAGATCCCAAAATATGATAAGTATAATGGTAGAACGGATCCAATTGATCACATCAGAGAATTCAAAACAATGAGTCTTGAGTTTGTGCAATAGGAGACATATTTAATGAGACTATTCCCACGGAGTTTGGGAGGATCATGTATGGAGTGGTTTTCGAAGTTAAAACCCGGTATTAGAACTTTTGAGGAACTCATCAACAGATTTATCTCCCAATACTCCTTCAACATCCAACACGATGTAACAATCAAGGATCTTTATAATCTAAAGAAAAACAAGGGGGAAACATTCTTATCTTTTCTCCAAAGATGGCGACGCTTGTTCGCTAGATATCCTAGATCAATTTCGGAGGAAGAAAAGATAGAATTTTTTATTGACAACTTAACTGAAGAAATGAGTTATAGACTGGAACTACAATGCCCTCCCACATTTGAGAAAGTCATCGAAAACGGTCTCAAAATTGAGGAAGCATTGGTCAAGAGAGGAGTTATCAAACATTTTAATGATAAATCAAACAACACAGGTAACTCCTCAAATCAATACTCAAGTAGTGATAAGCTGAAATTTTGGCAAAATAATCGCAACACGACTATCAATGAAACAACAAATGATTCTTCAAATGCCAAACCGATTTTTAACTTGACAACATCTGCATCAAAGAATCAAAACAATGATCAACTTCTCAAGCCAAATATCATACATAACAACGAGATTGTCAAGGCCCAACCATATCAGAAACCATCAAATCGGTGAAGGTTCACACCTTTAGGCCAATCGATAGAATCCACAATGAAAGAACTAGTAGCTAGTGGTCTTATCACTACAAGAGAAGACCGATTCTGGGATCCTAAGGTCAAACCACCATGGTGGAATGATGTTGATTATTGCAACTTCCATAACAACAAGGGTCACAAAACTAACGAATGTATGGATTTAAAACATGTAATACAAGATTTGATTGACAACAATAAAGCATACGTGGAGACACCGCAAAACAACAACGATCACTCAGCTTTCAAAAACCCTTTGCCCAACTATGACAAAGGAGCATCTTCATCTTCAAACAAAAAAGGGAATAATATCAACCATGTCTTTGACATGACAATCCATTATCTATCTGGAATAGAGAGTGATCATATAGTTGGCCACAACATTGGCGGACCAAAAATCAACAACACTACTCCATTGGACTTACTCCCAAACTTATCAAACTCTGATAATCAAATCAATGTCATAAAAATAAGAGAACATCAAGAACATCAACCAGTAAATGTAACAACTAGGGGACAAGCCAAGGTCATGTTAAAAGGAATTGGGTCTACACACACGGTTCCACCTCCATCACACTATAACATCGTCGATCAATTGTAAAGGATTCCTGCTCAGATATCCATACTAGAGCTCCTTAAAATATCACCATCACATAAGGAGGTTCTTGAACAAGCTTTAGCTGCCACTACGGTACCAAAGAATCTAGATGTGTGTCAATTTCAAGCTATGGTGGGACATTTGACTACCCCACATTGTCTATCATTCTCCGAACATGATGATATTTCGTTGAACCATCCCCATAATACGACACTCCATATTGAGGTCTTAATCCACAATCACCACGTCAAGAGAGTCTTAATAGATGGGGGAGCTGGTCTGAATATTTGCACTCTCAAGCTAATCCGTGCACTAGGATATTCAAATGATGCTATTGATTCTCGTAGAAAAATGACTATTAAAGAAAATGATGAAGAAGAGAGGTCGTCTAAAGGCTTGATTGTATTACCCATCCAAGTGGGGCCCATGATGAAACATATTGTGTGTCAAGTGTTGGAGAAAGAATTAATGTACAACATTCTCTTGGGCTGACCATGGATCCATGAAATGCAAGTTGTACCTTCGACATATCATCAATGTTTGAAGTTCCTAGTAAATGGATAAGAGGTGACTATATCTATTGATTACAATCACCCTCAACATTGTGACACCTTTAGGATCTCTCAAGATACCTTCATACCACACAACAGGGAAGCATCATCATCCAAAGATGAACAATGTCCAAGCATCACTACTAAATGGGTAGAAAAGAAGGGTAAAGAAAAAGAGACAAGTCCTGTTGAAATTAAATCAACAGATAAACCATTTCAACAACCTTCTTTATCACACAAGTTCCAAGAACAAATCCAACTGAAGGACAAAGGGATGGGCACATATTCAATGGAGCAATCGCTTAACCTATCATAATTAATGCCATCTCCTAAAACATATGGTCAACCGTCTATGATCAAGTCTCAAACATCATTACCAGTTACAACTCTAGATGAAAGGTTTGTCAAAAAGGGTACAATAGAGGATGAAAAAAGCAACAAATCAATCCTGGATTGGCTATACAAAGATGAGGATCCCTCTACACCAGATGTCAGTATAAAAAATGTCACCATCAACACCGATAAATATGGAAAAGGAAAGGCTATTTTAGAAAACATGGGATATGAAGGACAAGGACCCATTGGATTAAGAAAGGATGGAATCACAGAACCTATTACACCCCTCACTCTCCACAAAAAAGAGAAGCCAAGACTAGGATACTCTGAGGAGGAGAAGTAGGAATTAACAATGACAACTGTAGAAAATATCCTTTAGTTTCGAGATGGCTCTAAAACAGACTCAAATGAATATGAATGGGCATTATATTCTGATCTATTTTTCATTGATATTCAAGTCAATGTAATCCAAAAATATGCACCTACGTGTGAGGAGGGCCAAGGTTCTGAGTCTAGACAACTTGTAGAAGGTTCACTAGATATTGATGAATCAAGTGGGGACGAGCAGACTTCAAGTGGACTGAGCGATCTGGCAGAAAGTACCATCACAGACCTCGACATTCAAGTAAATGATTATGACGAAATGGCTGTCGACACCCTTACAACCATCACCTTGCAAAAATATGATAACCAAATGCCATTAATCCATCCTGAACTCATTGACTGGGAACCTATCGAACCTTTGAATATACCAATATTTACAAATGATGATTCCATCATAAAATTCCTATGTCATGCCGAAACGGGTACAAAATCTGTCTCTAATACTCATAACAACGCGACTCGGCAGGAGGGTGTCAAATCTTCCAGTTGCAAAAATAACAATAGGGAAAATAGATCTAATGGTGAAAACCATTCAATGGCAGCATTAGATCTGGAAAAAGTAAAAATAAAGAACGCATCTAACAGTGAAAAACTTTCTGAGGCACTGAAGGATGGAAGATTTGACACTCTTCGAAAACACTATCATGAAAGATCATCAGTCCTAGTAGAACCGACACAGTCTATAAATATTGGCACTAGAGACAAGACACAAATCCTACATTTGGCAAAATCCATGACAGAATAGGAAAGACCAAAATTCATCCAATTCTTTAAACAAAGAAGCATCAGTTTTTCTTGGTCATATTCCAATATGCCAGGCTTAGACTCAAATCTGCTTATGTATCACTTGTCTTTGCCCGCAGGAATCAAGCCTGTCAAGCAAAAGTTAAGAAAAATGCATCCTCACATCGCATTGATGGTCAAAATGGAGTTAAAGAAATTATTGGATGCTAGATTCATACGATCTATAGATTATGCCAAATGGATATCAAATCTTGTACCTATTTCAAAACCAGACAATAGTATCAAAATATGTACAAATTTCAGGGACCTGAATAAAGCATGTCCGAAGGATGATTTTCCACTACCAAACATAGACATCATCGTAGACTTGACAGCTGGGCATGCCATGTTTTCAATCATGGACGGTTTCTTAGGATACAATCAAATAAAAATAGCTCCCAAAGATCAGGAAAAGATAGCTTTCACATGCCCATGGGGAACATTCTGCTGGAATGTCACGCCATTTGGTCTAAAGAACGCAGGAGCCAATTATCAAAGAGCAATGACAACAATCTTCCATGATATGATGCACACCTTCATGGAGGATTACGTGGATGACATCTTGGAAAAATATACTACTAGGGAAGGAAATCTACATATCCTAGACAAAATCTTCACACGGATGGAGAAATTCAATGTCAGGTTAAACCCCAAGAAATGTGTCTTCGGGGTTACATCAGCAAAACTGCTAGGGTACATTATCTCGGAAAAAGGTATAGAAGTGGATCCAAAAAAAGTCAAAGCAATAATGGAAATTCCACCTCCTAAGAACATAAGTCAACTTCGATCACTATAGGGGAGGCTCCAATCAATCAAAAGATTCATCTCCCAGCTAGCGGATAAAAGTCATCCTTTCAATCATCTATTGCATAAGAACATTGTTTTCAAATGGGATGAAGGGTGTGAATCAACATTCAATAAAATCAAGCAGTATATCATGTCACCACCCATTCTCGTGCCACCCATAGAAGGATGACCACTCATACTGTACATTGCTATGACAGATATCTCATTGGGGGCACTTTTAGCGCAAGAGGATAATGAAGGGAAAGAACATGCCATCTACTATATCAGTCAGACATTGAATGGATATGAAATCAATTACACTTTCATAGAGAAATCATGCTTGATGGTGGTATTCGCTACTCAATAGCTGAGACACTACATCTTAACTCATAAAATCAAGTTAATAGCAAAGATCGATCCTTTAAAGTATCTACTTAGTAAAGCTGCCCTAATAGGTAGACTGGCAAAGTGGGTCATGCTATTAAGTGAATCTGACATTCAGTATGTAGAGAGAAAGGCAATCAAGGGACAGGCAATCGCTGAACAATTAGCAAAGGCTCCTCTACCAGATGATCGACCAATGACAATGGAGTTTCCAGATGCAGATATTATGACAATAATGCCCCAACAATGGGTATTGTATTTTGGTGGATCATATACACAGCGAGGATCAGGAGCAGGAATCTTGTTCATTTCTCCACAAGGACACACAATTCCAAAGTCATATAGATTAATGTTCCAGTGTACAAATAATGTGGCAAAATATGAAGCATTAATCATTGGGGTCAAAACAACTATTCAATGGAAAATCATGGACTTACAGGTATATGGGGACTCTCAACTAGTTATTTATCAAGTGAATGATGAATATCAAACCAAAGATGAGAATTTGAGACCCTACAAGCAACAAATAAATAATCTGAAACAGTCCTTTGTCAGTATCAAGTTTGATCAAATTCCAAGAGTTGAGAACAAAGCTGTGGATGCTATGGCTACAATTGCTTCATTACTACAATTGCCTGAGAAATGTGTTTGTTATGAATTTATGGTAGAACAAGTATCATGTCCTTCCCATAATAATCAAGAATCCGCTACCATCTGCCATATCGAAACCACAAAATCCTCCATCTATAAAACAATCTATGCCTATTTGAAAACAATGTCCTTTCTCCTGACTTATTCCAAAACCAGAAAAGAAACTTCATTTGCCAATCTACATGACATACTTTAATCGTTGACATACTTTATCGCCAATATCTTGATGGTACTTTACTCTGATGTCTAGAACACAGTGAATCTGAAATGGCCCTACGAGAGGTTCACGAGGGTATTTTTGGTACTCACTCGAGTGGGATGACTCTAGCTAAGAAACTCCTCCATTTGGGATATTATTGGCCATGCATGGAGAAAGAATCATATCATTTTGTTAAGAAATTCCTAAAGTGTCAAATTCACAACAATTTGATTCATGCACCAGCACAAGAACTGCATCCCTTCACAACAACATGGCCTTTTTGTCAATGGGGCCTTGATCTAGTCGGGAAAATCAATCCATCTTCATCTAATGGACACAAGTTCATTATAACAGCTACAAAATATTTCACAAAATGGATTGAAGCTGTACCTCTTACTACAATCACTAGAAAACAGATCTCCTCCTTCATTTTGAACTACATCATATGTCGGTATGGAATCCCTCAATCCATTATCACTCATAATGGATGACCGTTCAAGAATCAAGATGTCCAAGAGCTATGTAATAAATTTCATATCCAACATCAGTTTTCAACACCGTACTATCCTCAAGGGAATGGAAAAGCAAAGGCCTAAAACAAGACAGTACTCAAAGTTATCAAAAAGACAGTTAACGATGTTGGACGTGACTGGCATGTTCAACTCAATCCTGCACTATGGGCCTACAGAACAAGCATCATAACACCAACAAGAGCTACACCATATGCCTTAGTATATGGGTCAGAAGCCATATTGCCAATCGAAGTTGAGATTCCATCCCTTCGTGTATCACTCAGAGGTATCATATCAGATGAAGACTATAGGATCTCTAGACTACAAGAACTGGAATTGCTGGATGAGCATCGTCAACAATCTATTAATCATCTAACGACTTATCAACAAAGGATGTCAAGAAGTTACAACCACAGGGTAAAACCAAGGATCTTTCAAGTAGGAGATTTGGTACTAAAAGAGAATCCTAGGAATCAATAAGACAGAGAGAAGAAAGGAAAATTTGAGCCTAACTGGCTTGGTCCCTTTGTCATCACATCAGTATATGGATCAGGAGCATATCAGCTATCAACATCTGAAGGGGATTTATTTGATGAACCTATCAACACTATTCATCTCTGAAAATTCTACGCTTGAATTTCCTAGTGCACGGGTCATACTTCTGAATATTGTTTCTTTGATGAAAACCTGGAAAACAGGCATCCTAGCAACACAAAAACTAAATAAAAAAAGAAGAGAAAAATGATAAAATACAAAAACACGAAGAGTGTAATCAAAGCATATGGTGAAAACCTGAAAATAGGCATCGTATGTGATTCTAAGATCAGCTTTCCCATCTATTTTGATATATATTAGGATCATTAGTTTGGCAGTCAGTATCATTTCATATCATGTCAGTCATCTTGCCACTTTGCATCCATATCAAAATCATTCATATAGTCAAGTATCAATCCAAAGCTTGGGGGCAACATCTGGATATCACTAGGGGCAACAATAACATCGCTTTCACCAAAGGGAAAACAACAGTATAATAGAAAAATGAAAACAAAGATCAAAGCGCATCGTCAGTCATCGTCAGAAGGACATCAACCATCCATATCATTATTGAAAATCCAAAAACATGTCGAAAAGTAAGTCTAAAAAAGTAAAACCCAAAAACATAGGTGTGTGTCAGTTGAACTACGTGGTCTCTATGTGTGTAACGTAGGCAAGGCTAATCTTAAATCAGCCCCGAGACCCCTAAGATAAGTTACTAGGTTAAGGCTTTGGTCCAAATCTCAAAAATCCAAAAACATTGAAAAAATCAGGAAAAATAATGATGTATTGCACTAGAAGAACAAGGAAAAATAATCATGTTTTTATTATCTGTTGTCTGTAAGTTAATCATATAAATGTATGAATTGTCAGGGGATGTGCTATGCAAATGTATCACTGATGACATTCATAATTCACACATTGAAATGATTAACCGCTGCTTGTTTACACAATGAATGCTCAAGTCATCTCGGTTAAATCATACCTAGATGCTTGTGTTCACTTGCAATATCAAAATCATGAAAGAAGTATTTAGGTCATCATTGGTCTAACACATACCATTGACGCTTGTACTCACTTTCAACATCCAATAAAGCTCTATGATGACAAAAAACACAAAGATATTGTTAAAATGACTATTGTTTTGCATATAGTTGCATGTTAAAATTAGATTGCATTCCTCATTTCGCATTATCTGTAGAGTATTTTTTGCATAAATGGGTCAAATAAATGATTATCTAATCCACAAATCAGAATGAGTATAATTGACATAAAATCCAAAAATCATGAAAGACATGTAGGACTCATCATCTCATCATTTTGTTTTATCATTACATCATCCATTTTATCATTCATGCATCAAATAAATTATGAATTACATCGTGCCATAGGGTACATCATGTTCATTTTTTTTTACCATGCATCATTACATTATCATCTATCAAACACAAATATGCATACATTATTTACCATCCATACATAAAAAAAATTAAAATTAAAATCACGTCATTATTATCATTACATCCATTACATTATCATTCATCATAAAATCATCATTTTTATCATCATCATGTTAACATTTATCCATCCATTCATACATATTATAGAATTTTGGGCATCCATATAGATCATCATTAAGAGACTCATACATCACATCATACATCCATATATCATCTAGGCTACACATACATTTATCCTTACACCATTACATCAAAATAAACTCATTGCATATTGCATCCATCACATAAAAATCAAAAACCATAATCATATCATATAAAGTGCATCTCATATATATATCAGGTGTCAAGTATACAATGAAGTCTGATCTAAAAAATACATCATCAAAAAAAGCTACATTGGATTATACATCATGAAAGCTCACAATAGCATCTATGATCTACTACTGCCAGAATGTGCGGGCCGAACATGACCTGTACCACCACCCCCACCCCCGGAGGAACCAGGATCTCTTGGATCTTTGCGTGGAAGCTGTGTCATCCCTCGCTCACTGTCCATGTATGAGTCTGCCCAGATCTTGATGGGGAATAGCTGACTCTATTCTTTGCAGGCACTGCATCATGATATCTGTCTCTGTAGAACTCTGCCTCTCGGCCAACCCGCAAAACCTCTCTCATATACTCGGCCACCGAAGTGCCATCAACAACTCTCTGGAGAGTCTCTACTATCTCCCGTGCCCTCTCAAAAATCTACCAAGCACTGTCTCTCTTAGTTGTCTGAGTAGCCACCTACGACTGTACGACAGTCAGCTGTCTCTGTACCTGCGATAGAGCCTAGGCATGAGCTTGTGCCTATGTCTGCATTTGAGTCTAGGTCTGCACAAGCAAACCCCGAGCTTGTACCAACTGTCCCTACAAAGTCTGCACCTATGCCTAGAGCCCAACTATCTATCTCTACTGATCCACTATAGGCTCTGCCACTGCTTGCCTCTTGCGAGGCCTACTAGAAGATGGCGCACTGTTGATGGCTGGTCCTACCCCTTTGTCTCCTCCACTGCAGTCGTCACTATCATCACTGCTGCTGTTCGAACCACTGCTGCTCTCTAAGCTACTACCTAATGAAGAATCCTCTCCACCCCCACTATCTACAAGACCTTTAGCCACACCCTCCTACACAGGTAAAGGTACTAGCTCATCAGGAATGGTGATACGTGCATGTGGAACCAAGGCTAGGAATGTGGCATAATCCTCAGTAATCGACGCCTCTGCAATATCCCTCCGCATGTCCCAGGGTAATGGTTGTAGTACTCGATATCCCTCTACTACAAAATCATAAGACAGACGTGGACCCCAATCATGAATATCCATCCATCGCCTCACATAGTGAGAAAATCCCTTTGGCATACACTGTACAATTCCATACTATCGATATACTCGGGAAAAAAAATCTCTTGAGAACAAATGGTGTATGGCCGATGAGATACATGGAATCACAAAGTAATCCCAATACTACACCATCCTCATCCCACTCCTCATAGTCAAGGTATAGGCGCTAGGTAACGGTCTTTGTATAATTGAAAACTTGCCTCCAATGCTCTAACTTGCCCATCTGGGCCTGTGTAAACTAACCATTGTATCAAAAAACATATG
>VCHN02003786.1:0-2500 GCA_007115665.2 Sequoiadendron giganteum
ATGGTTTGGGCGCATCTCGGGAAGTGATCGGCACTGGTAGCCGATCCAGTTTCGTCCAAGTCCGGCCTCAGTAAAGAGATTTCTTTGGGAGCCTCTGTCTAACTCTTGGATTGCTAGGGAGGGTGCGCTCCGTTTTTCTCCCCAACACAACTTCTCTCCCAATTGCTATGCAAGGTCTCTCTTGGTGTCGTCTCGGAACGGTCTCTGCATTGGATGCATTGCGTAAAGCGGATCGGCACTGGTAGCCTTTCCGAAGTCGTCCATGTCGGGGTCTAGTAAGGGGGGAGCCTTTGTGTAGCTTTTGGGTTGGTTTTGTTTACACTGGAGCTCTACGCTTCAGGTCACTCATTTGTTGTTATCGCGTGGGCTCTCTTTGCCGTCTGGAGCAGGGGTATGTTTGGGCAGCATCTAGGAAGTGATGTTGGTAGTCGTCAGTTCGTCCAAATCCGGCCCCAGTAAAGAGATTTCCTTGGGAGCCTACGTCTAACTCTCGGGCTGCTGCTTGGTAGGGTGCGCGCTCCGTTTTGCTCCCCACCACAAATTCTCCCAGTTGCTATGCAACGTCTCTCTCAGCGTCTCGGAAAGGTCTCGGCATTGGATGCATTGCGTAGAATGGATCGGCACTGGTAGCCTTTCCAAAATCGTCCATGTCGGGGTCTAGTAAGGGGGGAGGGAGCCTTTGTGCAGCGCTTGGGTTGTTTTGTATACACCGAGGACCCCCGCCTGGGACACACTCGACTGTTATGCGTGGGCTCTCTCTTGCCGTCTCGGAACGGGGGTATGTTTTGGACGCATCTCGGGAAGTGATCGGCACTGGTAGCCGATCCACAGCTTCGTCCAAATCCGGCCTCAGTAAAGAGATTTCTTTAGGAGCCTCTGTCTAACTCTCGGATTTGCTTGGGAGGGTGCGCTCCGTTTTTCTCCCCAACACAACTTCTCCCAATTGCTATGCAAGGTCTCTCTCGGCGTCGTCTCGGCATTGGATGCATTGCGTAAAACGGATCGGCACTGGTAGCCTTTCCAAAGTCGTCCATGTCGGGGTCTAGTGAGGGGGAAGCCTTTGTGTAGCTTTTGGGTTGGTTTTGTTTACACCCTACTCCGCCTGGGTCACTCGACTGTTAGTAGTGGGCTCTCTTGCCGTCTCGGAACGGGGGTATGTTTTGGGCGCATCTCGGGAAGTGATCGACACTGGTAGTCGATCCAGACTCGTCCAAATCCGGCCCCAGTAAAGAGATTTCCTTGGGAGCCTACGTCTAACTCTCGGGCTGCTGCTTGGGAGGGTGCGCGCTCCGTTTTGCTCCCCACCACAAATTCTCCCGGTTGCTATGCAAGGTCTCTCTCGGCATTGGATGCATTGCGTAAAACGGATCGGCACTGGTAGCCTTTCCAAAGTCATCCATGTCGGGGTCTAGTAAGGGGGGAGGGAGCTTCTGTGTAGCTCTTGGGTCGTTTCTGTATACACCCAAGACCGCCTGGGACACTCGACTGTTACGCGTGGGCTCTCTTGCCGTCTCGGAACGGGGGTATGTTTTGGACGCATCTCGGGAAGTGATCGGCACTGGTAGCCGATCCGGACTCGTCCAAATCCGACCCCAGTAAAGAGATTCCTCGGGAGCCTCTGTCTAACTCTCGGGTTGCTTGGGAGGGTGCAATCCATCTTACTCCCCACAACAAGCTCTCAATCGCTATTCAGGGCGTTTCGGAACGGCCTCGGCATTGGATGCATTACGTAAAACGGATCGGCACTGGTAGCCTTTCCAAAGTCGTCCAAGTCGGGGTCCAGTAAGGGAGCTTTTGTCTAGCTTTTGGGATTTTCTTTATCCCCACCGGACTCCCGCCTAGGACACTCGACTGTTATGCGTGGGCTCTTCTGCCGTCTCGGAACTGGGGTATGTTTTGGACGCATCTCGGGAAGTGATCGGCACTGGTAGCCGATCCAGACTCGTCCAAATTCGGCCCCAGTAAAGAGATTCCTCAGGAGCCTCTGTCTAACTCTCGGGTTGCTTGTGAAGGTGCGCTCGAGTTTGCTCCCCACCACAATTTCTCCTGCTCCCGGTTTTACCCCTACCAATTCCATAATGCTCGGCTCCACCCTTATGGTTTTACCCCGAAACCCCAAACACCCACTCGGTTTCACTTAAAAAAACCCCCACTGCCCCCAAGGACACCCGATTGGTATGCAGGGGCTCTTTTGCATTTCCCGAACCGTCTCGACATTGGACGCCTCGCGGGAAAAGGGTCGGCACTGGTAGTCACCCTAAACTCGTCCATGTCGGGGTGTAAGGGGGATTGTCGGGAGTGTTTTCTTCTCAGCTTTTGGGTGCCTCCGAGTGCTGCACTCCTATCCGTGGGACACTTCGTAGTCTCGGAACGGTGTCAAAAGTTCAAAAGCGGTGCGATATTCTCTGCGAAGAGTGGCATGATGATTGTTAGGGTCATTCGAGTCGGTCGTAGCTTTGGCCTCGGGCCATGGAGACGGTTGCTCGATTTCCTACTTGCA
>VCHN02000181.1:0-30339 GCA_007115665.2 Sequoiadendron giganteum
CTACCCTCTATCTCTCTCCACCTCCCTCCCCCCTTCTCTCTCTCAAGTCTCTCCCTCCTACCCCCTCTCCCTCTCTCAGGTCTCTCTCTCACTCAATCCCTCTATATATCTCCCCCTCTACCCTCTAACTGTCTCCAACTCCCTCCCTCCCTCTCTCTCTCAAGTCTCTCCCTCCTACCCCCTCTCCCTCTCTCAAGACTCTCTCTCACTCACTCACTCCTTCTATCTCCCCCCTTCTACCCTTAACCCTCTACTCTCTACCCTTAACCCTCTACCCTCTATCTCTCTCCCACTCCCTCCCTCTATCTCTCTCACTCCCTCTCTCCCTCTCCCCTTTAACCTTAACCCTTAAACCCTAAACCCTTAAACACTCTACTCTCTACCCTTAACTCTACCCTCTACTTATATTTATCTCCTCCTCCCTCTATCTACCTAGACCTCTCTTTGTTTTTGTCTCACCTCTCTCTCCATTTGTACCTCTCCCTCTATCTCTTCTTTCATATCTACTTCTCTCTACCTAGTTGTCCCTCTATACCTATTTCTCTCTCCCTCCTTGCCTCCTCTCTCTCAATATATCCACCTCCTTTCCCTCTCTAATTATCTCTCTATCACCTCTCTCTATCTCTCTCTCCCCTCTACCCTTAACCCTAAACCCTAAACCCTAAACCCTTAAACCCTAAACACTTAAAACCCTCTACCCTCTACCCTCTATCTCTCTCCCACCCCCCCCTCTCTCTCTCTCAAGTATCTCCCTCCTACCCCCTCTCCCTCTCTCAAGTCTCTCTAACTCACTCACTCTTTCTATGTCTATCCCCTCTACCCTTAGCCCTCTACCCTTAACCCTTAAACCCTTAAAGCCTCTACCCTCTACCCTTAACCATATACCCTTAATCCTCTACCCTCTATCTCTCTCAAGACTCTCCCTCCTACCCCTCTCCCTCTCTCAGGTCTCTCTCTCACTCACTCACTCCCTCTATCTCTCTACCCTCTACCCTTAACCCCTCCCTCCCTCTATCTCTCTCCCACTCCCTCCCTCTCTCTCTTTCAAGTCTCTCCCTCCTACCCCCTCTCCCTCTCTCGGGTCTCTCTCTCTCTCAGTCACTCAATCCATCTATCTCTCTCCCATATAACCTTAACCCTCTAAACTCTACCCTTAACCCTTAAACCCTTAACCCTTAAACCCTAAACCCTTAAAACCTTAACCCTCTACCCTTAACCTTATACCCTAAATCCTCTACCCTCTACCCTCTACCCTCAACCCAATACCCTCTACCCTAAACCCTAATCACTTAACCCTATACCCTCAACCCTCTACCATAATCCCTCTACCCTATACATTGGACCCTCAACCCTAATCCCTCAAACCTATACCCTAAACCATCTACCCTCATCCCTAAACCCTCAACCATAAAACCTTAAACCCTAAACCCTTAAACCTTCTACCCTATACCCTCAACACAATACCATATACCCTCAACCCTAATCCCTCAACCTTATACCCTCAACCTAATACCCTAAACCATCAACCCTATACTCTCAATTCTCAACCATCTACCCTATACATTGGATCCTCAACCCTCATCTATTTTTGTCCCTCCCCCCTCTTCTCTCCTTATCTCTATCTCACTTCTCCCTCCATCTCTCCCTCCATCCATCCCACCTTATCTTCCCTAATCCCTCAAACCTATACCCTCAACCCTTAAACCCTTAAACACTCAACCCTTAACCCTAAACCCTCAACCCTCAACCCTTAAATCCTAAACCCTTAAAACCTCTACCCTCTACCCTCAACCCAATACCCTCTAACCCTCTACCCTAATCCATCAACCATTAAACTCTTAAACCCAATTAAACTCTCTACCCTAATCCCTCAACCCTTAAACCCTCAACCCTAAACCCTCTACCTTCAACCCTTAACCCTTAACCCTAAACCCTAAACCCCTATACCCTGTACCCTATAGATTGGACCCTCAACCCTAATCTATCAACCCTATACCCTCAACCCTCTACCCTCAACCTTAAACTCTTGACCCTCAAACCTTAAACCCTCTACCCTCTACCCTCTACCCCCTACCCTCTACCCTCTACCCTCAACCCTCAACCCTTAAACCCTAATCCCTCAACCCCTATACCCTCTACCCTATACATTGGACCCTCAACCCTATACATTGGAACCTCAACCTAATCCATCAACCCTATTACCCTCAACCTTAAACCCTCAATCCTCAACCCTAAACCCTTAAACCCTAAACCATCTACCCTCTACCCTCTACCCTACACATTAAATCCTCAACCCTCAATTCTCAACCCTTAACCCTTAATCCCTCAACCCTAGGTAGGTAGGGAAACATAGGTGAGATACAAAATGATGAACGGAGATGTAGGTAAACAAAGGGATAGGGGAGATAAATATAGGTAGAGAGGGAAGGAGACGTAGATAGAGGAGAGATAGAGAGAAGTAGAGAGGGGGGGAAAGGGATAGGTAGGAGGAGATAGAGGTCAGTGTGAGTGTGTGTGTGTGTGTGTGTGTGTGTGTGTGTGAGAGAGAGAGAGAGAGGGTAGAGAGAGAGGTATAGGGATGTAGAGGAAACAAAGAGAGTAGAGAGGGAAAGAGGTAGGGAGGAGACATAGTTGAGATATAGAGTGATGGAGGGAGTGATAGCTAAAGAGAGGGAGAGGGGAGATAAATATAAATAGAGAGGGAAGGAGATGTAGAGAGAGATGATAGATAGAGAGAAGTAGAGAGTGGAGGGATGGTGGGAGAGGAAAGGAGGAGATAGAGGTGAGTGTGTGTGAGAGGGAGAGAGAGTGAGAGGAGAGAAAATGAGGGGAGAGAGGGAGGGGGAGAGAGAAAGAGAGTAGAGAGGGTAGGGGGGAGATAGAGAATAGAGAGGGAAGGAGAGAGTAAGAGAGAAAGAGGGGGGAGGGAGAGAGAGGTAGAGAGAGTTGTAGGTAGTGAAGGGAGAGGTAGGTAGAGAGGGAAGGAGAGAGGGAGGGATAGGAGGGAGAGAGGGAAGGAGGGAGAGTGATATGGAGAGAGTGGTGAGATAGAGAGTAGAGAGGTAAGGAGAGAATGAGAAATAGAGATAAAGAGAGAGAGGGAGGTTGGAGGGAGGCAGAGGTAAAAAGGGATAAGTGAGACATAGAGAGGGAAGGAGGGAAAGTGGGATAGAGAGAGAATGGTGATTTAGAGAGGAGGGAGTGAGAGGGAAGGAGGGAAACTGGGAGAGAGAGAATGGCGATTTAGAGAGGAGGGGGTGATAGGTAGGGATATAGATAATGGTGAGATAGAGAGGAGAGAGTGAGAGAGAAAGAGAGGGATGTATAGATAGAGAGAGAGGTAGGTAGAGGAAGGGAGATGAGAGATAGAGAGTAGTGAGGGAAAAAGGTATGGAAGGAGACATAAGTGAGATAGAGAGGGAGGGAAGGAGAGGTAGGGGGAGATAGAGGTGTGTGTGTGAGTGAGAGAGAGAGAATGGTGAGATAGAGAAAAATATCGATTGAGAGAGAAAGAGGGGGAGGGAGGGAGGGACAATAGTGAGAGATATTTGGAGGAGAGACAAAAAGAAGTGGAGGGAGGGTGAGGTCGAGAGAGGGAGGGAGAGGAGAGATAGAGAGAAGTAGAGAGGGAAGGATGGAGGGAGGGAGTGTTAGCGAGGGAGATAGAGGTTTGTGTGTGTGAGAGAGAGAGAGATAGAGAGTGGTGAGATAGAGAGGGGAGAGTGAGAGGGAGGGAGAGAGAATTATGAGATAGAGAGGAGAGAGTTAGAGAGAAAGTGGGGGAAGAGAGGGATACAGAGTGTGAGAGAGATGTAGATAGAGGGATGGAGAGGACAAATAGAGTGTAGAGATGGAAAGAGGTAGTGAGGGAGAAATAAGTGAGATACAAAGTGATGGAGGGAGAGGTAGGTAAAGAGAGAGAGAGGGGGGAGGGGGGAGGCAGATGTAGGGAGGAGATAAAGGGGTGAGAGAGAGAGAGAGGGGGGAGAGAGAGAGAGAGAGAGCAAGGGAGAGAGAGAGATCGAGTGGAGAGATAAAGAGTAGAGAGAAGATGAGAGAAATTTGATACAACTTGGTGACTACTAAAATTTGACATCCTGATTACTGAAATTTGACTAAGTCTGAAATTTTTAAGATCTTCCAAAAACTAGAATTTGCATTATAATTCCTAGAGATCTGAAACCACTCTCAAACATCCTGCTATATACATGTAATATAAAAGTATAAGAAAGTAAATTTCCATATGTAAATATAAACTTATACTTAAATGTTTATTTCATGTATATAGTTTCCTTGGAAGAGAAAGCGAAAATAAAAGAGTTTAAAAAAATGCATTTCAAAATTCATTGCAAAAAGAAAGAGAACTCACACTTGTTCACTCATTGTGAAATTCAAGCCATTTGGCGCTCTCCAAATTTGGCGAGCATAATATGGCCTATTACGGGTTTTTTTCTACAATTTGGCATCAAAATTGTGTCACAGATCGGTGCACTTACCCCTATAGGATGACACATTTCTCATAACTCATTAAATTTTTCTTTGTTGAGACTATAATATATGGGATAAAAATAAAAATTCATCTTGAATTACATTCAGGTGTGGTTAGTACCCACAGTTAATAGGATATAAGTAATAAGAGAATGTAAAAGTATAACAAAAAATAAGGTACATAGGATTTTGGTAAAAATAGGAGGAATTTTAATTATACTAGTATATATAGAGGGGGTATCAAAAATATAAATTTGAGAGATAGAAATAAAATTAAGGGTGCTTAATAATACTTATGAATTCACATACTATTTCGTTAGTTTATTAAGCGAATGCTACAAGAATCTACAAAAAACACCACTTACTTGATAACTATCGTACATCTTTATCTTAAAACATTAAGTATCTTATTCTTATCCTCACATGCTTTCTTCTATTTTTGGTAATGCAAACCTATTCAAATTGCTACATTATGGAATCTATAGTTTTATAAATGTTAAATTGGGTTGCTTCACAGTTTGACTAAGGGATAATTTCACTTCCTAGAAAAATCTAAAATGATATGTGTAGACACCACTTTTCTTGCAAGTCTAGATACCAAAAGGTGAGGAAAAATAATTTCCAAATCTCAAAACTTGCCAGGTCAATTTTGTGCATAGCAATATATTTTGTGCTAAATAATTGACATAGATCTATTTCACATGTGATTTCACTCAAGATTGAAGTAGATTCTAGTTTATTTTTTGTCAAAATAGTACAAAGTCAAATTTGATATTAGAATACACTTTTGGATCACAAAACAATAGTTTACACTCTAATACCATCAAACTACACATAGAACTACATAACCCTAAGTAATACTATATCTCTTTTTAAATAAGCCCAATCTATCTTTATAATTTTCGAAAAATGATTATTTATTTTAAATTTACCATTTTAATTCAAATTTGACTATTACTTAAATTTTATTTATTTATCTTATTTTACTTTATTTACCATTTTCATTATCTAGTATCATGAATATTTTGATATTATATTTCACAAATGCAAAAGTGCAATAATAGAAGCATATTACTAAAATGTGAGTAGGGAAGGAGTATTTATAAGAAATATGTAAGAAGAGTTCTATCACATGTCAACTAGATGAGTGGCAAATGAATCACTATGAAGGAGACCAATTAAATATAGAAGATGCTTCATGCACATGTAGATGAAAGAAGATGCTCTTCATAATAAATGAGGCACATGCAGATGAAAGAAGATGCCCTTCATAATGCAATATATATATATATATAAGTCTAACACTTAAACAAACTTATTCTATACATAATAAACCTAAAATATTTAAATAAATAATTTGCAATCCACCAAACGACACTGCCAAATATCTTTTTGTGTTGCATGAAAATCTAACATTGCATTAAGATGTCTCGAGTACGTGTTTATAAATAAATAGGTTTTGCTTTCCTCATATTTAAATTAATCTATCAACGTTGCATGGAAGTCTTTCGCGGTAACCTGTCAACTAGAATTGAACTTGGTTCATGCAAACTCTAATGCAGTAGCAAGAACACCATCTGTCTTTATTTTTAAAACTATTGATGTGAAAGAGGTTGTGGTAAGTTCAAAGCTTCATCCGAGTTGAAGGTCAAACATGGTAAAATCGTTTCAGATGGTAAAGTATTCTACATAGACTCACAATGATTATATGTTCGATGGTCAAAGAATGCATATCTTTCTTATATAATATAAAATCTTCAATCTTTTGAATTCAGTTCGTTGAAGATTTACATTGCCCTCTTAAAACTGTGAGATCGTCATCTCGTTGATCCAATAATGAAATTTAATGCATCGTCATTATCCAATAAATGAAATTTAATGATTACGGGCATGGATTTGATGACAGAAGCACTAAATAAACTGTAGACACTTGAACCAGTCAGAAACACGAGGTCAAATTGAACAGGGCCCTGCAATGACACAGCTGGTAGGCGGCCGCCTGCCTTGAATGGTAGCACAATTGCAAACTATAAATACCCATGCGTGCCTTCTGGTTTTCATTCACAAGTATTTGCATCCTATAATCAAGAATTATAGCCTTTGCTGGCCGTTTCAAATTTAGCTTTTGAAAGAAATCAGTTTGTTGGAATTAGAGGCAACCAGTTCAAGATCTATGGCCACCAGAAGTAGGCATATATGTTTTACAATTATAGTTAAATTGTTACTGAAAGACTCGTTTTGTATTTGTGATTGTGGTTTTTTAATGTTGAACTGATGAATTAAATTGTGCTGCAGTTGGAGTATGTTATGGAATGTTGGGGAGCCTGCCGAGCCCGCAAGAGGTAGTAGAGATGTTGAAACGCAACAACATCGGAAAAGTAAGGATTTTCCAGGTACATCATGAAGCTCTGAGAGCCCTGGCAAACACGGGCATAGAAGTAATAGTGGGTGTGGGCAACGACGAGCTTGAGATTATAGCAGGCAACCAGGCGGCAGCTGACGGGTGGGTGAACGACAACGTTCATGCTTTCTACCCGGCGGCGAACATCAAATATATTTCAGTGGGCAACGAGGTGTTGCATTATGGAAATGAGAGATTTGTCTCATTTCTCCTCCCTGCAATGCGAAACATTCAGACTGCAGTCCGCAGCGCAAATCTGCAGAATAATGTAAAGGTGTCCACCACCCACGCCACATCTGTGCTCGGGAATTCTTATCCGCCTTCGCAGGGAGACTTCCGCAACGATCTCAAGAACACGCTCCGCCCTCTGCTGAGCTTCTTGGCAGAGAATGGGGCTCCATTTTTGGCCAATGTGTACCCTTATTTCAGCTATGTGGGCAACAAGGCCCAGATATCCTTGGACTATGCGCTCTTCAAGTCATCCGGCCCGGTCGTGGATGACGGAGGGCGTAAATACAGGAGCTTGTTCGACGCCATGGTGGACTCTCTCATTGCAGCGTGTGAGAGAGCGGGACATGGACAGATAGCGATGGTGATTACAGAGAGCGGGTGGCCGTCTGCGGGAGATGATGGGGCGGCGACCGTGGAGAACGCGAGGGTGTACAATAGCAACCTGGTGAGGCACGTATTGTCCAACGAGGGAACTCCCCGGAGACCTGGAAAACCCATCGACACCTACATTTTCGCCATGTTCAACGAGAATAGGAAGGACGGACCAGAGATCGAGCGCCACTTTGGGCTCTTCTATCCCAATAAAAATCCCGTCTACCCCGTCAACTTCACTCCCTAAGTTAGGCCTATTCTTAAATATTACCTTCAGTTAAACTCTTGCAGACTGTTTTGGTCAAATGGGTCTGCAGTAGGAAATTCACTGATTGGCATCTGTTTTATGCTCAATCTTCCTAGTTTCTTTTGTCCTCCTAAAATGATTTGATTTGATCTGGAGGTTTATTTTTCTTTAGTATATTTTATTGATTTTATGGTTGTTTCAGATCGGAGTTGGAGGGATTATAGATAACCTTCGAACTTTTTTGGATTTCTATTCTTTGGGTTTTATTGTGAGTTATTGCTGTTTGGAAATCTTTGTGTAATTTTTTCAGATTTTTTAATTAAATTTGATTATTTTTGACAAAAAAAATATAGAGTTAATACAAATAGAAAAATCATTTGTACTGTAACACCCCTTCGTTTTGCTTTATGGACTGGACAGTGTGTTCTTGTTTTGCGTTGATTTATACTTTTGGATATTTAGATACTCTATCTTGTGTGTGTATTGGATTGCCATTTATTGTGCGACAGACTATTCTATGTAATGTGATTTGAATTATCTGATGATTTATGTTACATGTTTTATTGTTGTAATAATGATGTTAGTGATATAACATGTTAGTGCATCTGAGAATATTTGATGTATTAAGGAAGTGTCAGTTTTGATGAGTGTATTGGTGAAGGGGACAGATTCGCATCACTCGCTTGCGAGCGCCCTGCGATTCCGTGATTTCCTCTTCACGGTGTGTATTATATGTTGTTTATATTTTATGATGTTGGTTACTATGTTTCAAGTTTGCAGGTACATGACACCGACTCCACCTGGTTTCACAGGTCTGAGCATGTCGATCCAACGGTTAAGTTGAAGGGAGATAGTAGCTAAGTAACATGTGTCAAGTTTACACCCTAATCATAGTGTGTCGTCTGTCGTCTGTGTCGAGTTGTTGTTTGCCTTACTTTAATGTTATTTAATTCTGAAATATTCTTGATTGGGAAATAGATGTTAGAATAATTGCATTATATCATGTTGATGATTATTTGATTTAAATTATGCTATGTGGATAAAAGTTTAGATTTAAATTAATTAATTATATTTAATTTATTTAATTGATTAAATTTAATCCAAGGGGTTGAATCTAATTATTAAATAATTAAATTAATTAATTAATGGGTTGCAAGAAAATTAAATGAAATAAAAGAATTAAAATTAATTTGGAATTTAATTTCAATTTGTGAAATTTAATTATTTTGGAATTTCATTTCAATTAAGTTGAAATTTATTTAGAAATTGAAATTGGTTTTTAAAAGCAAAGTTGGTTTTCAATTTTGAAGATAATTGATAGTTAGATATTTTAAGTTTCAATTTTGCATGCAAAATCAGATTTGGTTGTGCATGATATTTTTAATTAGGTCTGCATGTGTGAGTGGAATTTGAGGAATTAAGTTTGGTTGCAAAATTCATGTATTGGGAGAATTCTGGTAGAGGAAAAACTTCTTCTGGTGTGAGAAGATAATTTGGGAAAATTGCATAGAGATGAATTTAGAGTAAATTTTAGGTTGTGGATTTGAATTGAGGGAAGATTGTTTTACATTGGTTGAGCATTATCTAGATTGATTGCACTTGTGAAGATATCTCAAAAGTTCTTTGGAGGAGAATTTCATCAGAATTAATCTTTTCGAGAAACTTCAAAATTCAAGTTTTGTTCTTGTTCTTGATTATTTTAAAACAAATATGGAGATTATTAATTAATCTGGTTGTTGAATTTGTTAGAATTGTAGAGTTGGATTATTGGAATTAGAATTGAAATTTATCTGTAATTTGGGAAGGAATGAATAGATCTATTGTAGGATTTAATTTTGTAAATTGAGGAAATTGAAGAAATTATGGTTAGATTTAAACCTTAGATTGTTGAGGAAATTTATTCCCTTAGAAAAACAATCAGATTTGTTTCAGAATTCAAAACCTTTGTAGAAAAGTTTAATTCTCCACTAGATTTCTTATTATTTGTTGGGTGGAATTCGTGAAAACGGTATAAAGGAATTCATTTTAAGCTTTTTTGAAATATTGTTGTTCTCTAAAATAATTTTCTCAATTTCACCTATAGGTGAATATTTATTATAAAATTTTCTCCTATTTGTTTACTGTTAAAATTTGTTTTTATATATATATATATATTATATATATACATAAATATATATTTATGAATATATATATATAATATATATATATATATAATTTGCATATATTAAAATGTACAGATTTAAATATGATTTCCGCCGTCTGTACGGCATCCATTGGGTCTGTGTTTACCGAAAATCTTTGTAATATATTCTATGCTGTCAGAGTTGTTTTGTTTGGAGTCCAACCTAAGGTTGGAAGGGGGAGACGTGGGAGGCGCTGCCTCCACAGCTGCCCCCATGAGGGGACGACTGTGGAGGGAGATCTCCGCAGTCTCTCCCACTTTGCATAAGTTGCGCCCAAGGGTTTGGGGCTTAGCACAGTCGCCTCCCCAAACCTTTGGGGATTTCCCATTCTTTGTTTCTGAAATAGGCGTGAACAATAAAGCACGCGGAAGGGAAAAGATGTCCGCCTGTGTATTGTTAAAAAATGGTGGACTGGATTGGATCATCCGCCCCTTCCTTGCCCTGGTTTGGTTTTGGCCACCAATCCTTAAGTATATTTAGGGTTTGGGAAAATATACTTTGGTTTTATATTATTTATAAATGATATTTTATTACAATTAAATTTGATAATAAATATTAAATATAGTAGTTAATAAAAGGAATAATAAAGTATACTGTGTAAAAAAATACGATATATTTATATATATCATTTGTTCATTTTGAATTTAAAATTATAGAATTAATTTAATAAATTGAGGAGGAGAGTTTTATGTATTTGTTTTTAAATGAAAATATATTATATACCATGTATATATATATTTAGGGATAAATTTAATATTGGATTTTAATTCGATTTGATGCATGTAATGATATATCGGGTGGAGATTTAAAAGAAAAGATTTGTAGGCATGGGTAAATTTATAGAGAAAAGATATCTTATTTAAATGGAAATAATTATTTGATGCAAAGGAAAATTATTTGTTGAAATTTAATATATTTTATTAAATAATGTATTATTTAATAAAATATATTATTATATATACATATGATGTATATTTACATATTGTTTTCAATCAGGAGTATATTTAGTTTTTAATTAGTTTTATTTTAAGTGCATGTATTTGAGTTTGCATGAAGATTTTTAAAGGATAAGATTGAATGCATGGGAAGTTAGATAAGGAAAAGATATTTTGATATATTAAAGGTATTATCTGTTTTAAATAGGAATTTGAGTTAAATTGTTTGAAATAGAATTTCGTATATTTATAGATTAAAGGCGTTTATTATACACATTTCAATTATTTTGAAAGAGGAAATAGTTTTATATTATTGTGAGTAGAGATTTTAAAGACAAGTGATGAATGCACGAACTTAAAGATATAGAGAAAATATAGTTTACAAATTGAGTATATTCATGTTTTAATAGAGAATTGAAAAGATTTAAGTTTTGGATATAGACATAGAAAGGTTAGTGTCGATAATTTTATGTGGTATTAAGAGATAATTAAGGAGTTGTTTGCAATGAAAAGTCAAGTAATTACCTTAAGTTATTTATTTCTATTCGAACAATTTAATTATTGGGAATGAAATTATGATTGAGATATGGATTTAGAATATCCGAATATAGCAATACCCTCGTGATTGTCTTTTATAATTATTTTCCTCGTATGATGCAAGGGGTTGTGAGTTTTAAAATAGTAAAGATTCCCTATTATGAAAATGGAAAATGAGTATATGGTTATTTGAGTAAACCTTGTTATTGTGCATTGGCCTTTGTAAACGTTAACTATTGCTTGAGTATGGATTTAGGAAATCCAAAGATATAAGATTTGATTCATGACTTGATTGCTTTTGTAGCTATGTCATCATGTTATATTTTGGGATATGGGATTATGTGTTAGTCCAATTTATAAGTCTTCTAGAGAATCTTAGAGGGTTGTCGATTCATGATGTCAACCAGTGTTGTCCCTTGGGTAGTGCATGATGTCTTATCAGTAGTTACCCGGTTTCCACGAACGGGGTTGTGTTGTTTTGTACCTCCTGTGAAAGGAGTAGACTACGTGTTTAGGTTGCCTCCATTTGTTGGAGTGGATTTCATTATTTTGTTTCCTCCTTGTGATGGAGTGGTCTTGATACCTTGGTTGTATGCACTTGTGAGTCCCTTGGTGATAGTTTGTTTATGTGTTGTCGAATAGAAGAGTGGCTTCCATTAGGGGCCAGCACCCGGAAGAGGTTGGATTTGGGTAACCTATGGAAGTGAGTTTAATCAAGTGATAACTAAAATTGAAATGAATATTGGGAAGTACTACACACTAAAAAGATAAGTTCTAGCTTCACTCATAGTCAAGTGCTAGTTATGGCTTGGAATGAGTGGAAAGGCCTGGAATGGCAGTCATCTATCTTGTCTGTACGAGAGGTATTTGATACCGCACTAGTACGTATGAGGGCCGAGGATCGGTAGAGGCCACCAGGATTACCGGAGCCTATGAAGATCCGTTGAGGGTAACTTACTACAAGCTATGCGATGACACTCTATCTAGGACAACTGTCAGATTTGTTGGTATTTGTTTATGTGTATGGTTCTTTGAACATACTTGATCTATTTTATGTCTGGAAGCAGTGTGACTTATGTCAGTGATGTGAGAGTTGTACTTGTGTTCTTGTATTGTACTTTTGTTTGGTTGAGTCAGTATGAGTCTGCCTATGGTTAGAGGTTGTTTGTCTTTGTCCATGTTATTTGGTTACTATCTCCTAGCATGGGGGGTGGTCTTTCGGGTACCACATGGTTGGGTGGAACATGCACCAAAACCGTTGGGTCCCCCTTTGTTCTTCAGTTCGTGGAAGCGAGACATCCAGTTGGACAACTCGCGGATCTTGTTATTCTTTTCAAGCACTGTTGTAATTCTACTTGTTATGAGTTGTATTTACCCCTCTTGTTGTTATGAGGTGGATCTTGTAATTATTATACCTATGTAATTTGACTCATTCTGGGAATGAGGATTGTAATCTTGTAATGGATTTATGTAATGGATATTCTACTCTTATCTTGTATTTCTTTATGTTGAATGAATGTTGTTACTTGAGTTATTTAATGCAATGAAATTCAGATGTTGTTTATTAATGGGAAATTAAGTAATCTCGATTACGTAGCCTTAGGGGAGGTTGTCAATTATAGGTGAACATGTTTGTGTATCTCACTTTTATAAAAAAAAAATTAGTACGCTTTTGTAGTAAATTGAAACTTCCTCTAGGGTTGTGTGGTGGGGCATTACATGTACTTTTTAATAAACATGAGGTGTAAAATTACTATTCACTATTTGATCAATTAAATTCTTTGAATTTTTTTTTATTTCTATTTATCACCAATAATACACAAGACTTTCTATGCCTTTGGCTTGTAAATTGTCACTCCTGAATAAGTGAAGGATATCACATTTCTCTCTCAAAAATCAGTCCTTTAAATAAAAAGACCAATTTCATATAACTTAGAATTACTCTCTTTGAGATCTCTCCATTCACAATGATGGAGTTGTTAACTCCGGAATTTGCACCCTAAAACTAAGCACCTAAACACTTAGAAATTCTGGAGAACATGGGAACAATCACTAGCTTGTGGGTAAACTATGAAGGTGACTAAACCTCCGGGTTCTAGGCCGATTCCTATTGAATGCAACTTGATACTTCACCTAGCTTAACGAAATTGAAACTTGAGGGAAAAGGGATAAGAGACTAAAAAATAATTTTTTTTGCAGAACCTTAAAGAATGCGAATGGAAAAGGTGATGCACCAAAAATGATAATATGGAGCCACTTAATCTAACAACACAATGAGTAGATAACCAGAAATGATAATGATACAACCTTAGTGGAAAGATAACACATATAAGTATTTCATGAAAATATTCTAAACTGGATATTATGAAAGGAAAATAATCACATTCAGTAACTACCAATCAGACATACAGGTCATGACCTATGCATAACTTTTACTAGCTTCTGAAAGCACTGAAATGAGACATTAGTTAAAGGCTTCTAAAGAAATGAAACACAAAAACATCAATCACAAGTACACAACAATGAAACTCCAAGGTAGATCTAAAAATATTTGTATCATACTCAAAGGCAAATGACAAAATAGCTCACATGAGAAGTAGACTCCAAAGAAATGCCAAGGATATCCAAACTGATCACAACAACACTTTCTTCCTCAAAAACTCTAACTCTAGAATTGAATAAGGAGATCCAATATAAAGGAAAAGCTCCCCCCTAAAACCCCCCAAAAATAGAAACTACATTTCAAAATGCAAGGGTCGGATGTGAGAAAAATCCCTCCAAAAATGGACTAAAAATCTCCACCTAAGGAGTCCAAATAGCCTAAAAGACCTATCTATCCAAGTACTAATGATGACCACTCTAGTTTGGTCATAAAAACCCCTAAAATGACTCAAATGACTATTGAAAGAGTCAAGTTTTCTAACAAACATCAACAACATGTCAAAATGCCACCTCTCCTTCATCCACCTAGACACAATTTGACTTTTCAACCCCTTATCTCTCCAAATCCGAAAATGGACTTATTCACTTGGCACAAATAGTTTGCCACATCTCCAAAATTTATGCAAGTCACCAAGATTACACTTTTTGACCAAGTCCTAATGATTTGACATTGCATTCTCAAGAATTTTCATTTGCATTTTAAAAAATATTTTATTTTAAATGATTTATAATGTCATCATTTAAAACAAATATTTACAATTGGATTAATGCAAAAATAAAGGAGTAAATGTCTATTTTGCATTTTTTATGAATAACTTTATTAAAGTGAATTACATGATCACTTAATAAAGTTTACAAAGTTAATATTCAAATACAAAATTTTAAAAGACATTAAATCAAACACATAACTGTAATTGATTAAGTCTTAGGTATAAAGGGAAAAAAGGGCACATGAAATGCCACGTCCTCCTTTGAAAATGAATAAAGCTTGAGGCAAAAGCCTCACTCTCCATCAAAAATATTAGGGTTATAACCCTAATTCAAATGCATAAGCATCACTTCATTTGGTTCATTTGCTATTGGAAGATGAGAACCGTCACCATCAAGGAAACCCTAGCCGCCAAGGGAGGTCTCTGCATTCTTGGGATGAAATTCGTGTCTTGCTTTTTCTGTTCTTGCTTGTTGGCCCGCACCGTTGATGAGTCTCCTGTGCTTTTTATACAAGTTGGGCAGGGCCTCTGTACTCTTCCATGGGAAACACAAGGTAAGGTTATTTTTCTATTGTTTACTTCTTTGTTCTGAACAAAAGCTTTAGAATCTTATCTGCAAGAAAAGATTTATGTTTTTAGCACATGAAATGTAGACCAAGGACTGGTCGCGCCATTCTTTGTCTTCTGGATTTTGATTTGATTGAGGCCGCCATTGAGACTTTCTCATTTATGTTAATGGTCGAACCTCCCTGTAGCGTAACCCTTATACTTTCTTTGTGTCTCTCTGATAGTCGTGACTCTCCACATTTCTGTTATGCAACACCGGCATTTTCCTCATGGCTGCAGCCTATGTACTATAATTTGACAAAGGAAATACGTTTTCTATTCATGTGTGCCTAAATATTAATTCGAACCTTGCTACACAGAAAATATAAACCTCTGTTCCCTAAAGCTTTGGCTGTATATTTAGCATATGTCTCTATTTCCTAACACAAAAACAAAACCCTCTATTTCAATGGTTGCAGCCACCCATCATACTGGCACTGGGGTTTGCATTTTCGTTATCTTTGGTCCTCCTTTCTGTATACTCCACTTCCTGCTAATGACCATGTTCTGTTGAGCATCTTTGTTTATGTCAGCAAAGTACTGTTAAGGTAAAAATGCAAATGACGGCTCTCTATTGCATATGATTCTTCATGCAATCTTTTGTAGCACTATGAGCCTGTAACAGTTATACCCATAACTTGAAGCAAATTACTCATGATATTCCTGTATGCACATTTTTACAATGAGCTGGAAGTTGTGATCATTGCAATAGTTCCTTTTTCATAAACACTTTTCCTTGCATAATGGATCAAAGTTAACATGGTTGCTCTTCTGATTTTATATTCAATGAATCCATAAATGAAATGGTTGAAAGCTTGAAGTCTTGCAGAACATTATGTAACTCCTGATGATTTGATCTTCAATTTTTATGAATATTGTTATTTCCACTCACATGAGCTGGGCTCCACCCTCGTGGGAGCCACATTTTACCCCACTCATACTAAACTGATGAATAAACAACAACAATTTTTTTTCTGTTTCTGCACATGATGCAAACATTTAGCAATAAAATTATCTCTTGAAGAAACACATATTATCTTCTTTATGGTTTTGATATTTACTTTCCTATTCAAATAAGGATAATGATTGATGCATAGGCATACATAGGAGTAAATCAATCATTGCTTAGATCGCTTGGATCTAACCATTGCTTCTTTTCACTTTTCAGGAACAAGGAGACATCTGGAAATTAGGAGACACCTGGGCTGCAAAACTCATACCAATAGAAACAGACCTATGCCAGCCATATACCCCCAGGAAATGGCTGGTTCCTTTCTATCTTATGCTTTATGCATCAATTTGTAATCTTACATTTTTTCTTATTTGCATAGAAAAGTGAGGATCACTCTCATGATCTTTGTGTGAGAGACTTTCGCCTTTTATCTGTTCATTCGTTTAATCAGTTGTAAATGAAAATTGCACATATCGGTTGATGATTTATACAATGAACATTATTCTTCTCTTTTTTGCTCAAAATAAAATGATTGGAAATAGAAATGAATTGAAAGCAAATGTATGAGAAATGAGCAGCTTGTGAAATCTTATGCAATGTTGCCATTTAAACTAAATTTCAGCATGTGTAGAATTTTAGTAATAGGAGTATAATAGAATTGTATCTAAAAAGTGAATATGGAATGCATTAAAATGAATAAAAAATTTAGAAAATAAATAAACAATAAAAATATTTAGTTGAAAATTATGATAGATATTGAATATAAATTCACAAATAATATAAAAATATTACTGATGTTCAAATAATTCTTTTTGAATCATTGAATAATCTATTTGTTACTCTATATAAGTTCCATAATTATAGATTTTATCTTCTAAATATAAATATGATCTCAATTCATTCCCATTTGAATAAAAAAAGGATTTTGTATTTGTTGGTTTGAAATGTTAGGGATGATTACTTCTCTTGGTCAGACAATGTAAAGGTACTAACTAAATGGCTTGACAAAATATTGGGGATGATGCTCTAAAACATGTAAAATGGCTTATATTTTTTTCTAATATAAATATCTTGATAGGTTACTCTTCATAATGAGTACAAAATAGTAAATTATAACTCCAAGATGCTAGAAATCTAGATATGTCATGATGATATAAAATGAAATAGAGCTACAACTATAATGCAACACCAAGAGACAAAAAATTCTCACCTTGAATCAATACACAATGGTCATAAGGATAGGTCAAGTCAACTCCAAACTAATATTTAAATTTTAAAAGAAAATTAGTCATTTCCACTATTAGAGTTTATATTACACAGTACAGTTTATATATTATATATATAAATAAATAAATAGATAGGTGTTAGTTTAATAATTAGTCATCATTAATGTTAGTTATGGGAGTTTCTCATATAGAGGTTGCATGGGATAGTTGTAATAAGAAACCAATACTTCATAAAATATAATTTGTTGTTGCTTTTTTGTTGGTTGGACTTTATTGATCTATTTTTATTGCTTTGTATTAAAGAATTTGAATCTTTTGAAAAACCCTACAACCCACTCATAACTCCATCAAATTTCTTATCTATAACAAAAGTAAATAAATATTTTATTTTTATTTAAATTTTTGAAAAAATAATCTCTATTGATTTAATATATTATCTAGACTACCATTCATTCATTCTTTTAATCACAGGTAAGCTCAACCATTATTTTCCCAAATGTATTTCTTTAATTTTCCAAAAAACATAACCTTGGATATAGCTCATTTCATTGAGCTCCATTTTTTCCCCTACAATTCTTTCCATTATCATCTATGTCATTGTTGTCATTGTTCTCTCTCAATATCTCTCAACACCAGTCCACCCTTAAAATCCCCTTGGTAACTTAGGCTTTCATTTTATTGGAGAGACAAGACAATTCTTGAAGATGCTTTGATCATAAACACCACAATAATTTTTCAATGAGAGAGCAAAGAAATTCAGGCCTATCTTCAAGACAAGTATAACTTGGCATCCCACAATAGTACTATGCAGGCCAGTGGGAAACTGTCAAATTTTTTTGAATGAGGGGAGGTTGGTGCATATGTCATAGACAAACTCTCCCTTCTCTAGTCAGTGCAAATTTTATGGATTCTAGCCAATTCTAAAAGGCTTCCATAAAGGATGAGGAAAAAACTCTAATATCTCAAACAAAATGGAAAATTCTAAAATTATGAATAATATACAAGAGGGTAAGAACAACTTAAGCTAAAGTAAAAGACTTGAAGGTTACATATGAGCTTCCAAACTAGTAACATTCCTAGTTTAGAGCATACTAATGTAATACTTGCTCCACTATTCTATCTTGGCCTAAGTCTAACCCTAGGAAAAAAATTATGCACAAGGCATAAGAGAGTAGAGGGATGCTAAAGATAATGTCAAAAAATAGTTGAACAAAAAAAGGAATATGTAGACTTCAATGATGTGAATTATCCCATGTTTCTTTCTTTTCCTAGCTCTAATATTGGATTGAAAGAAAATGTCTCAGTGTCAATTTTAGACAAAGTCAATCAAAGATGTTTTAATGAAGTAAAAAATAATATATTAAGACAAAAAAGGATTCAATAGGGGTTATAAGGTATTTAAACAATGAGGAGAACATAAAGAGGAATATTAATCATGAATTAGGAACCTCTCCCCTATGTAGTGAAAACAATTTTCCAAGAGAAGAGGGAATAATCTAGCTGGTAAAGGGATGGGTAAAAGTAAAAAAGAAAAAGAAGATAGAGGAGTAAAAAAGAGGTTGATACTTTCTTAAGGATGAAAGACAAAGAAGATATATTTCCTAAATGTTATGATCTAGAGTTAGGAAATCTAAGGAAGATGCTCAAATGATAGATGCTGATGATTTTTAATTACACTAGCTAGAAGCTTAGGGGACTAGAATCCCTTGATAGGAAATAAATTGTTAGGAGATACCTAAATTTGGACAACTAAAAAGATTTTTTCTTATCACAAGAGGTAAAGGTTACCCATTTTACCCTTGAAACTAACCTCAAATTTATCTGGAAAGAATCTGCCCATTTATGTTAAACATGGAAAATGCAAGGGGTGCTTAACCATATTTTTATCCAATAAGAGGGCTCAATTTGTGACTAAATATGAGGTCTCTCCATGCAATAGGGTAGTATGCATAATTATTGAAAAGGAGAATAAGAGATTTGGTCTCTACTCAATCTATTCTCCCAATGAGTACAAGGATAGGATTGAACTCCAGAAATGGGTGCATAATATTTAGGATATCCCATATATTATGGGGGGACTTCAATATGATTGAGAACAATGAAGATAAAATAGGTAATATAGACATGGAATGGAAAGGAAATGAAAAATAATTTTGGTACATAATTAGGAATAAACTCAATCTTTTTATCTTATAGAAGGATTAAAAAAATAAAAAATAAAAAATGGTTCACATGGTTTAACTTCCAAAAAGGGAATAAGATAATATAGTACAAGCTAGATGGATTATATTCTAATAGGGACTTCTTGAGTTTTTATCAAATTGATGATGGTAGTAGGGTAAGATTTTAACCATGCTCTTGGTTTGGTCATCATCATTTCAATGTCAAGATCATAATAGCTAATGAGAATCCTAAAGTGTGTAGAAAATATAGAAAATTTATTCTAAACACCTCCATCCTAAAAGATGAGGACGACAATGACATTTTTACTCTTAGAGAATTAACAAATGAATGTTATAAGATAAGTCATTCATTGATAAATGAAATTCTAAAATTAAAGGCTAAATAGTTATCTATCAAACTATAATAAAAAAATCAATGGATAATAGGAAGACAAAAAATGATCTTCAAGAGAAATTACTCAAATTGGAATTGAAACTACAAAGTGACCCTAAGAACATAGAATTGAATGAGAATCTAATCTCAATAAAAACTCATTAAGGATCTTGAAATCTAATAAAACCTAAGAATTAAAGGTAATAGCAAAGATGAATTGGTTAAGTAATGGTGACAAAGACTCTAAATTTTTATTTAGATTTATTAAAGAAAACAATGTAGAATAAAAAGTTGTGAATGTATGGTTGAGAACAATCTCTCTACTGACCTAGAAGAACTTATTTTTTTTAACTTCTTTTATAAATATTTGTTTACTTATGAAGGGGATAACACATAGGTTTACATTGCTAGAAAACTTTGCAAAAATTTAATTCCTAAAAAATATCCAAAGAAAGCATAGAAATGTTGTGTAGAGAAGTGTCTAAAGAAAAAATTGTAAAGGTCATTCAAGTTCTAAATAATGATAATCTATATGGATTGATGGCATGCCTATATAATTCTACAAAAAAATATTGAATGAGTGACTAAAGATCTATTACAAGTGTACATTGAAGCTATTTATAGCTTCTCTTTAGGTATTAACATTAACAAAGATATAATCAAACTGCTACCTAAAGAAGGATAAAAATACTTAATAAAGAATTGGAGACCTATTAAACTACTCAATGCATCATATGAAATACTAGATTTTTTTTCCTTGAGATTGGTTGACATCCTTCCTTCCTATATCATTAGCACTCAAGTAGGTTTCATTAATGGGAGGTAAATTTTGGAGAATCTCCTAAAAAGTTGGGAGGCTATGGAATGGTCAAGGTGCTCCAACTAGAATACATGCATGCTCCTACTTGAATTTGAAAAAAATATGATAGGGGGTTCAGTTCAAGATCTGGGGGTCCAAACTAGGCCCTTAAGTGGCAATAGAATTCAAAAAAATAGAGTTAGGAAACTTAATATACAAAATTGAATAGGTTATTAACATAATTTGAAAAATATGTATAAATAGAATTTTTATAAAATTGAATGTAGTTTCTAAGATACTATTCCTCTTTTGGAAAAAAGTAAATCTATTTGGTGAAATTTTGAAATTTCAATGCAACAGTACTAAATTTTCAAGAAAAAATTAAAAAAAAGGTGTGTGTCTGATCAACCTAAGTAGAAGCAAAATATATATATTTTTAAAGAAATTCAATATAATTAAAGGACACATTCCCAAATGTGCCACATTTTTTTAATAATTTTTTTGCAAGTAAATAATTAGTAATGAATTTTTTATTAGCAATTTTAAAAAATATTAAAACTTGTTTGTCTAATCACCATAACTTAGTCAAAAAATTATGAATTTTTTTTTTTTCATTTTTTAACCTATAGTATAGGAAGCATAAAATTTGCCACATATTTTAGATTTAAAAAATGTGAAATTGTTTGAGAATTATAGATTTAAATTCAATCAGCCTATCAATCAAGACTTTTGTTAAAATGCATGTAGAAAATCAATAATAATTATCTATTTAATTCCAAATAAGTCATATTATATTGGTGGAGAGATGACAATTTTATTAGTAAACCCTTTTTGTTTCATCAAATTCGAATAAAAAAATGTCGTCGGCCACTTTTGGGTCATATTGCCACTTTTTGGACCCCCATGATCCTACACTCACCCAGGGTTGAATAGTCCTTTGTTATGATGACATTTTAAAATATTTTGGATTCCCAGAAGGTTTATGTTAAATGACTAGCACTTTAATGAAAGATGTAACATAGATAGGCGTAAATAGATCACTAACTTTAAACAATTATCTCTACAATGATCTATAAGGTAGGGGTTCCCTCTTGCCCCTTCTCTATTTTGTATTGCCTCAGATTCTATATTCTATTTTTGAATATACTCAACCATGAGCCCCAAGGTTAGAGGACTATCCCTCTTGAATGTTGAGGACCGCCTAAATATTTAATTTGTAGATGATAGTGCCCTATTTGTTAAGCTTGAAGAAGACAACTTTGAAAATTTAATGCATAAAGTGAGCTTATTTTATGTATCCTTTAGGTAAAAACTATTTATGGTGAAATTTATAATGCTAAGTTGGGAAAGCACCACCCTAAGTGGTTTTCTAAATATGGATTCTAATGTGGAGGACCTAACAAATAGGTAGATACCTAGTTATCCCTTTTTCTATGAATCCATTTTTGAAAGACATGTGAGATTGGATAAAAGATAAAATAGATATAAATTTAGGTGAATAGAATAAATAAAAATTATCCTTGGTAGGAAGGATTCAAGTTTGTCAAAAAAATATTTCCTCTTATAGCCTATATTACTCTTTTATATAGTTATTCTATAGATATTGAACCAAAGGAAATAGGGTTCCACCTTTTAGGAAATGGAACTAAGGGACCTATTTCAATCTCAGTTCATTAGGAAACCAAGATCCCTCAACCATGTGACTCAATTGAGAGAAGGATACACAAGGGTTTCCTTAGGTGTGATTAAAAGGGGGGGTCACCATTAACATGAAGCTTCAAAGGAGAAATGCAAACTATAATGCACTATACCCTAGAAACTTAAAACATGAAATCAAACTGAGAAACACAAATCAAATAGAAAGGAAACTAGTAAATTGATGGATTCCAAGAAAGATCCACAAATTTGAAATTATTCTTGGGTAAAAGCACAAAGTTGTGTCACACTTTCAGCCAACATATCAACACAACTGAATTTAAGTATTTCTAACTAAAAATCAATTTTGGTCAAACATATGACCTGGTAAGATTCAATTTAGCTAAGTTAGATACTTCCACAATTTATTCAACTAAAATTGCTGGCTAAAAATATATGGAGCACCACTTTGAGTCCAATTTACCAAAAAAAAAATTATTTGAAAAAATTGAAGTTTTAATAACTCCTCCTCATGTAAATAATTTTTTTTTAAAAAATGTAAAAATACCCTTTTGTAGATCCATAAGTGTAGTTTTCAAAAATATATTTATTTTAATAGTTTAATTATTATTATTATTAATATTTTTATTTATACTAAAAGTAGGTTATCAGCAAAAAATATTAGGTTGATTACCATGCCAAGGAAAAATACTAAAACTTATTAAAAAAAATTGAAAGAAATATGATGCACTAGATAAAAGAATCTATTTCAAGATGGTATAAATTTTTTTCCATTTTAGATTAATATTTAATATGAATGTTGACGTCCGATGGAAACAGTTTTTTTTTATTCACACACAGTTTAATACTTATATACAAATATATATTTATCAAAATTGGAAAAAAATATATCCATGCAATAAAGTTTCAAGTTATAAATACACACAAAAAAAGTGAAAGAAAAAAAAAAAAAATTTACTATAAAAAGTTTGACGTCCCATGCAACTTCATTTTTCAGCATTTCATCAACACCTAAATTATAGTGTTAATTTATGAAAAACTAGTTTGAAATAATTTTTTAATTTCTTATAAAAAATACAAACATAAAATATACTAAAAAATAAATATTTTACTAGTTTACATTATTTAAAAATTCAAAACATATATGCTACTTTTTAGTGATTCAAGTTTAAAAGTTGTATCAACATTGGTCGTTTCCTTTATAAAGTGTGACACAAATTTGTGCTTTTACCCTCTTTTGAAGTGCACTAGGATTGATATGCCAGACTGGGTGATTTAGTCCTACTATAGGAATTTCGACAGAATCTAGAATCTTCTGCTGACAAATCAGGATCTACAAAAAACTAATAAAATGGGTATATTGGGACTCATACACCCAAAGGAGCGATTTAGTCCCAATATTAGGGTTTAACTAAAACTTCTGTAACCCTGAGTGATCTTCTATAGCTTTCATCTTATATGATCTCTATGTTTCAAAAATCTAAATTATGATCTATAGGCGAGTTTTCATGAAGATGACAACTTTGACAACTTTCTTTAATATTACAACTTTGTCTTCAAGGGATCTTCAAGATCCAATTAACCTAGATCTGCAATCACACATGAAGAGGGAATTTTTTTGTTGTTGTTAGGGAATAGGGTTTGCCTTGGTCAAACCTCATTTTGGTAATTAAACCTTGAAATGAAATAGAATAACATGAAGGAATGGTGAATGAACAATATGCAATGTTACTGTTAAAGTACATGGCCACTAATATGGGAGGTGAATTAGTGGTCTAATAAAACCAATTTTAGCACACTTGATTGCACAAAGTCTCTAGATGTTGTATGTTATCAAAATCACAAAGATATGTAAATCAAAATACCACATTTTTAAATTAGGAATGATCAGCCATGAACAAAGAAACTCATCATCAAGAAGAATCAAGACATATGATTTGTGAGTGGAAAAACCCTAAAAGGGTTAAAAAAAGCACTCTGAACAATTTATTTATTAAAAAACTTGTTGTTTACAAATTTTATTCCTCAATGGCTAATAGTCAAGGCTCACTAGCAACCATTCAAAAATCACTAGCAATACAAGCCTCGTTGAAAAACAAGCCTCATTGGAAATACAAGCCTCACTGGAAATACAAGCCTCACTAGCTAAAGAATCCTTGCTGGCAATGCAAGCCTCACTGGAAAAAAAGGCCTCACTAGCTGGCTCCTATGCCTCACGAAACTCCATGTCATATTGACAATCTTAAAAAGGGAAACCAAAGAGTATAGGGGTTTACCCTATTTCACTTTAAGTTATTGCATAACCAAAGTTTCACCAAATATATTCACACTTACCAAAGCATATTAACACTATTCTGACAAAGAATACATCTCTGTAATCTCAGCATCATCTTAAAAATCATATTTTCCCTGCCATCATGTTTAATCAAAAACATACTCCTCAAAAACCAACATCACACATTCAAAACTGTAAATTTCTAGAGCTCACCTAGATCATACCAATCTACATAGAGAAAACATACTCCATGGTTTCAAACATACAAAGTTATCATTTAGAACTCTAATTACCTACTATATCAACATTCTTCTTTGTATCTCCTCTTTGTAAATACCTCAACTTGACTTGTAGAAGAAAACCTTATAATCACTATCTGTCTTAGTTTTTTTTTTAATAAAAAAATCTATCAAATCCTCTTCAAAACCACTTCATCTTCAATCTATATCACCTTACACCTTAAAATGAAAAGACACTCACTAGAATCAATAACTTAGCACATACTTTACTTCACATGCATTTCAAAAACAAAACCCTCATGGGTAAGTGCATGGATTTGTGACACAATTTTGGTGCCAAAAATTACAAAAAACCCGTAATAGGCCATATTGTGCTCACCAAATTTGGTGCTCTCTAAGTGGCTTTAACATTTGGCGAGCACCAAATTTTGTGCTCGATAAATGGCCTGAATTTTACAATGAATGAACTTGTGAACTCTTTATTTTTGCAATGACTTTTGGAATGCATTTTTCTAAACTCTTTCATTTTCTCTTTCTCCTCTAGGGAAACTATATACATGAAATAAAAATTTAAGTGTAAGTTGACATTTACATATGGATATTTAATTTATTATCATTTAAGTTATATTTCATGTATATATAGTTTCAGGATGTTTGAGAGTGGTTTCAGATCTCTAGGAGTTATAATGCAAATTCTACTTTTTGGAAATATTAAAAATTTCAGAAAGTCAAATTTTAGTAATCAACAATTCAAATTTCAATAATTAGGAGGTCAAATTTTAGTAGTTAGCAAGTTGTATCATCTTTATCTCACTCTCTCCTTCTCTCTAATCTCTCTCTCTCTCTCTCTCTCACACACACACACACACACACCCTTCTATCTCCTCCCTACATCTACCTCCCTCCCTCCTCTATCTAATTCTCTCAATATCTTCTCTCTCTACATCTTCTTCCCTATCTACTTATCTTTATCTCTCCTCTCTCTCTCTTTACCTACCTCTTCCTCCATCACTTTGTATCTCACTTATGTCTCCCTCCCTACCTCTTTCCCTCTCTACTCTCTATCTCTCCTCTCCCTCCCTCTACCTACATCTCTCTCTCACTCTCTTCCCCCTCTTTCTCTCTAACTATCTCCTCTCTATCTCATAATTCCCTCTCCCTCCCTCTCCCTCTCTCCTCTCTATCTCACCACTCTCTCTATGTCTCTCTCACACACAAACCTCTATCTTCCTCACTAACACTCCCTCCCTCCCTCCTTCCCTCTCTAATTCTCTCTATCTCTCCTCTCCCTCCCTCTCCTTCTTTTTGTCTCTCCTCCCAATCTCTCTCACTATTTTCCCTCCCTCCCTCCCTCCCCCCTCTTTCTCTCTCAATTTCTCCTTTTCTCTATCTCACCATTATATCTCCATCTCACTCACACACACACACACACACACACACACACACACAAACCTCTATCTCTCTCCCTACCTCTCCCTCCCTCTCTCCCCTCTCTACTCTCTATCTCTCCTCTCTCTTTCCCTCTCTATACCTACATCTCCCTCCATCTCTCTCTCTCTCTCTCTCCATCCCTCTCTATTTCACCTATGTGTCCTTCCCTACCTATTTCCCTCTCTAATATCTATCTCTCCTCTCCCTTCCTCTACCTACCTCTCTATCTATCTCTCCATCCCTCTCTCACTCTCTCACTCTCTCCTCTCTATCTCACCATTATCTACATCCCTACCTCTCAACCCCTCCTCTCTAAATCACAATTCTCTCTCTCCCACTTTCCCTCCTTCCCTCTCACTCCCTCCTATCTAAATGACCATTCTATTTATATCCCACTTTCCCTCCTTCCCTCTCTCTCTTTATCTCTATTTATCATTCTCTCCTTACCTCTCTACCCTCTATCTCACCACTCGCTCCATCTCACTCTCCCTCATTCCCTATCTCCCTCTTATCCCTCCCTCTCTCCTTCCCTCTCTACCTACCTCTCCCTCCACTACCTACCACTCTCTCTACCTCTCTCTCTCTTCCCCTATTTCTCTCTTACTCTCTCCTTCCATCTATATTCTTTATCTCTCCCCCTTCCCTCTCCACTCTCTTTCTCTCTCTCCCCCTTCCTCTCTCCTCTCATTTTCTCTCCTCTCCATCTCTCTCCCTCTCACAAACACTCACCTCTATCTCCTCATTTACTCTCCCTCCATCCCTTCAATCTCTAATTATCTCTATAATATCTCTCTTCATCTCCTTCCCTCTATTTATATTTATCTCCCCTCTCCCTCTCTTTACCCACCTCTCCATCACTCTATATCTCAACTATTTATCCTCCCTACCTCTTTCCCTCTCTACTCTCTATCTATCCTCTCCCTCCCTCTATCCCTTCTCTCTCCCTCTCACACACATACACACTCACCTCTATCTCCTCCCTACATGTCCCTCCCTCCCCTCTCTACTTCTCTCTATCTCTCCTCTCTCTATGTCTCCTTCCCTCTCTACCTATATTTATCTCTCCTATCCCTTTTTTTACCTACCACCCCCTTCATCACTTTGTATCTCACCTATGTTTCCCTACCTACCTGGGGTTGAGGGATTAAGGGTTGAGGGTTGAGAATTGAGGGCTGAGGATTTAATGTATAGGGTAGAGGGTAGAGGGTAGAGGGTAGAGGGTAGAGGATAGAGGATAGAGGTTTTAAGGGTTGAGGGTTGAGGATTTAAGGATGAGGGTAGAGGGTTGAGGGTATAGGGTTGAGGGATTATTGTTTAAGGGTTTAAGGGTTGAGGGTATAGAGTTGAGGGATTAGGGTAGAGATGGAGGGAGAAGTGAGATAGAGAGAAGGAGAGAAGAGGAGGTAGGGATAGAGATATATGAGGGTTGAGGATCCAATGTATAGGGTAGAGAGGGAGGTAAGGATGGATGGAGAGATGGAGGGAGAAGTGAGATAGAGAGGAGAGAAGAGGATGGAGGGAGAGAAGGAGAGAGAATTGAGATAGAGAGAAGAGGATAGAGGGATAGAGATATATGAGGGTTCAAGATCTAATTTATAGGATAAAGGGTTGATAATTGAGGGTATATGGTTGATGGTTTAGGGTATTAAGTTGAGCGTATAGGGTTGATGGTAGAGGGTAGAAGGTTTAAGGGTTTAGGGTTGAAGATTTAGGGTTGAGGGTAGAGGGTTTAGGGTATAGGTTTAAGGGTATATGGTTGAAGGATTAGGGTTTAGAGTATAATGTATAGGGTAGAGGGTATAAGGGTTGAGGGTTTACAGTTTAAGGGTTGAGGATTGAGGTTTTAAGGGTTGAGGGTTTAAAATTGAGGTTTAAGGGTTTAATGTATAGGGTAGAGGGTAGAGGGTTTAAGGGTTGAGGCTCAATATTTTTTAGGTTGAGGGTAGAGGGTTGAGGGTCTAAAATATAGGTTAGAGGGTATAGGGGTTGAGGGTTTAGGGTTGAGGGTTCAGAGTTGAAGGTAGAGGGTAGAGGGTTAAGGGTTGAGGGATAAACAATTAAGGGTTGAGCAATTAGGGTAGAGAGCTTAATTAGGTTTAAGGTATTAGGGTTGAGGGTAGAGGGTATTGGGTTGAGGGTAGAGGGTAGAGGGTTTAAGGGTTTAGGATTTAAGGTTTGAGGGTTGAGGGTTTAGGGTATAGGGTTGAGTGTTTAAGGGTTGAGGGTATAGGGTTGAGGGATCAGGAAAGAGAGGGAGGGATGGATGGAGGGAGAGATGGAGGGAGAAGTGAGATAGAGAGGAGAGAAGAGGATGGATGGACAAAGATAGATGAGGGTTGAGGATCCAATGTATAGGGTAGAGGGTTGAGAATTGAGGGTATAGGGTTGAGGGTAGATGGTTTGGGTTGAGGGTAAAGGGTAGAAGGTGTAAAGTTTAAGGGTTTAAGGGTTTAGGGTAGAGGGTAGAGGGTTTAGGGTATAGGTTTGAGGGTATAATGTATAGGGTAGAGGGTATAGGGTTGAGGTATCAGGGTAGAGGGTAGAGGGTATTGGGTTGATGGTAGATGATTTAAGGGATGAGGATTGAGAGTTTAAGGTTGAGGGTAGATATTTGAGGGTATAGGGTTTATGGATTAGGGTTGAGGGTAGAGGGTAGAGGGTAGCGGGTTTAAGGGTAGAGGGTTAAGGGTAGAGGGTTAAGGGTTTAAGGGTTTAAGGGTTTAGGGTTTAGGGTTTAAGGGTTAAGGGTAGAGGGTAGAGGATTAAGGGTATATGGGAGAGAGATAGAGGGAGTAAGTGAGAGAGAGAGAGAGACTTGAGAGAGGGAGAGGTGGTAGGAGAGAGAGAATTGAGAGAGAGATAGGGAGGGAGTGGGAGAGAGATAAAGGGAGGAGATACAGGGTTTAAGGGAAGGCCTAGGGTTTAGGTTAAGGGCTAAGGGCAGAGGTGAGAGAGAGAGAGGGGGGGGAGGGAGGGTAGAAGGTTTAAGGTTTTAGGGTTTAAGGGTTAAGGGTTAAGGGTTTAGGGTTAAGGGTTAAGGGTAGACGATTAAGGGTTTAGGGTGTAGGGTAGAAGGTTAAGGGTAGAGGAGAGAAAGATAGAGGGAGTGAGTGAGTGAGTGAGAGAGAACTAAGAGAGGGAGAGGGGATAGGAGGTAGAGACTTGAGAGAGAGAGGGAGGGAGTGGGAGAGAGATAAAGGGAGCAGTAGGAAGGTTTAGAGAGGGTGAGGGTAGAGGGGTATATTGTTTAAGGGCTAATGGTTTAGGTTTAGAGCACGGGACATAGATAGAGGGAGCACAGAAAGAGAGAGAGACATCCGAGAGAGGGTGAGGAGTAGAGGAGAGGGAGGGAGTGGGAGAGAGATAGAGAGAGGGAGAGTTAAGGGTAGAGGGTAGAAGGTTTAAGGGTTTAGGGTTTAAGGGTTAAGAGTTTAGGGTTAAGGGTAGAGGGTTAAGGGTTTAGGGTTTAAGGGTTAAGGGTAGAGGGTAGAGGGTTAAGGGTAGAGGGGAGAGACATAGAGGGAGAGATTGAGTGAGAGCGAGACTTGAGAGAGGGAGAGGGGGTAGTAGGGATAGACTTGAGAGAGAGAGAGGGCTGGAGGGAGTGGGAGAGAGATGGAGGGAAGAGGGTAGAGGGTTTAGGGTTTAGGTTTTAGGGTTAAGGGTAGAGGGGAGAGATAGAGGGAGTAAATGAGAGAGGGAGAGGGGGTAGGAGGGAGAGTCTTGAGAGGGAGAGATGGAGGGAGGGAGTGGGAGAGAGATAGAGGGTAGAGGGGAGATACATATGAGTGAGAGAGAGAGGGAGGCTTGAGAGAGGGAGATGGGGCAAGAGGGAGAGACTTGAGAGAGAGATAAAAAAAGAGAGAGAGGGAGTGGGAGAGAGATAGAGGGAGTGAGTGAGTGAGTGAAAGAGAGTTGAGAGAGTGAGAGGTGGTTGGAGGGAGAGAATTGAGAGAGAGAGAGAGAGGTAGGAGTGAGAGACTTGAGAGAGAGAGAGGGTACAATTGAGAGACCTGAGAGAGAGAGAGAGAGAGATGATAGAGAGGGTAGAGG
>VCHN02000181.1:30439-55738 GCA_007115665.2 Sequoiadendron giganteum
CATTTTATTAGTTTTTTGTAGATCCTGATTTGTCAGCAGAAGATTCTAGATTCTGTCGAAATTCCTATAGTAGGACTAAATCACCCAGTCTGGCATATCAATCCTAGTGCACTTCAAAAGAGGGTAAAAGCACAAATTTGTGTCACACTTTATAAAGGAAACGACCAATGTTGATACAACTTTTAAACTTGAATCACTAAAAAGTAGCATATATGTTTTGAATTTTTAAATGATGTAAACTAGTAAAATATGTATTTTTTAGTATATTTTATGTTTGTATTTTTTATAAGAAATTAAAAAATTATTTCAAACTAGTTTTTCATAAATTAACACTCTAATTTAGTTGCTGATAAAATGCTGAAAAATGAAGTTGCATGGGACGTCAAACTTTTTATAGTAAATTTTTTTTTTTCTTTCAAATTTTTTCTGTGTATTTATAACTTGAAACTTTAGTGCATGGATATATTTTTTTCCAATTTTGATAAATATATATTTGTATATAAGTATTAAAATGTGCTTGAATAAAAAAAAAACTGTTTCCATCGGACGTCAACATTCATATTAAATATTAATCTAAAATGGAAAAAAATTTATACCATCTTGAAATAGATTCTTTTATCTAGTGCATCATATTTCTTTCAATTTTTTTTAATAAGTTTTAGTATTTTTCCTTGGCATGGTAATCAACCTAATATTTTTTGCTGATAACCTACTTTTAGTATAAATAAAAATATTAATAATAATAATAATTAAACTATTAAAATAAATATATTTTTGAAAACTACACTTATGGATCTACAAAAGGGTATTTTTACATTTTTTAAAAAAAAATTATTTACATGAGGAGGAGTTATTAAAACTTCAATTTTTTCAAATAATTTTTTTTTTGGTAAATTGGACTCAAAGTGGTGCTCCATATATTTTTAGCCAGCAATTTTAGTTGAATAAATTGTGGAAGTATCTAACTTAGCTAAATTGAATCTTACCAGGTCATATGTTTGACCAAAATTGATTTTTAGTTAGAAATACTTAAATTCAGTTGTGTTGATATGTTGGCTGAAAGTGTGACACAACTTTGTGCTTTTACCCAAGAATAATTTCAAATTTGTGGATCTTTCTTGGAATCCATCAATTTACTAGTTTCCTTTCTATTTGATTTGTGTTTCTCAGTTTGATTTCATGTTTTAAGTTTCTAGGGTATAGTGCATTATAGTTTGCATTTCTCCTTTGAAGCTTCATGTTAATGGTGACCCCCCCTTTTAATCACACCTAAGGAAACCCTTGTGTATCCTTCTCTCAATTGAGTCACATGGTTGAGGGATCTTGGTTTCCTAATGAACTGAGATTGAAATAGGTCCCTTAGTTCCATTTCCTAAAAGGTGGAACCCTATTTCCTTTGGTTCAATATCTATAGAATAACTATATAAAAGAGTAATATAGGCTATAAGAGGAAATATTTTTTTGACAAACTTGAATCCTTCCTACCAAGGATAATTTTTATTTATTCTATTCACCTAAATTTATATCTATTTTATCTTTTATCCAATCTCACATGTCTTTCAAAAATGGATTCATAGAAAAAGGGATAACTAGGTATCTACCTATTTGTTAGGTCCTCCACATTAGAATCCATATTTAGAAAACCACTTAGGGTGGTGCTTTCCCAACTTAGCATTATAAATTTCACCATAAATAGTTTTTACCTAAAGGATACATAAAATAAGCTCACTTTATGCATTAAATTTTCAAAGTTGTCTTCTTCAAGCTTAACAAATAGGGCACTATCATCTACAAATTAAATATTTAGGCGGTCCTCAACATTCAAGAGGGATAGTCCTCTAACCTTGGGGCTCATGGTTGAGTATATTCAAAAATAGAATATAGAATCTGAGGCAATACAAAATAGAGAAGGGGCAAGAGGGAACCCCTACCTTATAGATCATTGTAGAGATAATTGTTTAAAGTTAGTGATCTATTTACGCCTATCTATGTTACATCTTTCATTAAAGTGCTAGTCATTTAACATAAACCTTCTGGGAATCCAAAATATTTTAAAATGTCATCATAACAAAGGACTATTCAACCCTGGGTGAGTGTAGGATCATGGGGGTCCAAAAAGTGGCAATATGACCCAAAAGTGGCCGACGACATTTTTTTATTCGAATTTGATGAAACAAAAAGGGTTTACTAATAAAATTGTCATCTCTCCACCAATATAATATGACTTATTTGGAATTAAATAGATAATTATTATTGATTTTCTACATGCATTTTAACAAAAGTCTTGATTGATAGGCTGATTGAATTTAAATCTATAATTCTCAAACAATTTCACATTTTTTAAATCTAAAATATGTGGCAAATTTTATGCTTCCTATACTATAGGTTAAAAAATGAAAAAAAAAAAATTCATAATTTTTTGACTAAGTTATGGTGATTAGACAAACAAGTTTTAATATTTTTTAAAATTGCTAATAAAAAATTCATTACTAATTATTTACTTGCAAAAAAATTATTAAAAAAATGTGGCACATTTGGGAATGTGTCCTTTAATTATATTGAATTTCTTTAAAAATATATATATTTTGCTTCTACTTAGGTTGATCAGACACACACCTTTTTTTTAATTTTTTCTTGAAAATTTAGTACTGTTGCATTGAAATTTCAAAATTTCACCAAATAGATTTACTTTTTTCCAAAAGAGGAATAGTATCTTAGAAACTACATTCAATTTTATAAAAATTCTATTTATACATATTTTTCAAATTATGTTAATAACCTATTCAATTTTGTATATTAAGTTTCCTAACTCTATTTTTTTGAATTCTATTGCCACTTAAGGGCCTAGTTTGGACCCCCAGATCTTGAACTGAACCCCCTATCATATTTTTTTCAAATTCAAGTAGGAGCATGCATGTATTCTAGTTGGAGCACCTTGACCATTCCATAGCCTCCCAACTTTTTAGGAGATTCTCCAAAATTTACCTCCCATTAATGAAACCTACTTGAGTGCTAATGATATAGGAAGGAAGGATGTCAACCAATCTCAAGGAAAAAAAATCTAGTATTTCATATGATGCATTGAGTAGTTTAATAGGTCTCCAATTCTTTATTAAGTATTTTTATCCTTCTTTAGGTAGCAGTTTGATTATATCTTTGTTAATGTTAATACCTAAAGAGAAGCTATAAATAGCTTCAATGTACACTTGTAATAGATCTTTAGTCACTCATTCAATATTTTTTTGTAGAATTATATAGGCATGCCATCAATCCATATAGATTATCATTATTTAGAACTTGAATGACCTTTACAATTTTTTCTTTAGACACTTCTCTACACAACATTTCTATGCTTTCTTTGGATATTTTTTAGGAATTAAATTTTTGCAAAGTTTTCTAGCAATGTAAACCTATGTGTTATCCCCTTCATAAGTAAACAAATATTTATAAAAGAAGTTAAAAAAAATAAGTTCTTCTAGGTCAGTAGAGAGATTGTTCTCAACCATACATTCACAACTTTTTATTCTACATTGTTTTCTTTAATAAATCTAAATAAAAATTTAGAGTCTTTGTCACCATTACTTAACCAATTCATCTTTGCTATTACCTTTAATTCTTAGGTTTTATTAGATTTCAAGATCCTTAATGAGTTTTTATTGAGATTAGATTCTCATTCAATTCTATGTTCTTAGGGTCACTTTGTAGTTTCAATTCCAATTTGAGTAATTTCTCTTGAAGATCATTTTTTGTCTTCCTATTATCCATTGATTTTTTTATTATAGTTTGATAGATAACTATTTAGCCTTTAATTTTAGAATTTCATTTATCAATGAATGACTTATCTTATAACATTCATTTGTTAATTCTCTAAGAGTAAAAATGTCATTGTCGTCCTCATCTTTTAGGATGGAGGTGTTTAGAATAAATTTTCTATATTTTCTACACACTTTAGGATTCTCATTAGCTATTATGATCTTGACATTGAAATGATGATGACCAAACCAAGAGCATGGTTAAAATCTTACCCTACTACCATCATCAATTTGATAAAAACTCAAGAAGTCCCTATTAGAATATAATCCATCTAGCTTGTACTATATTATCTTATTCCCTTTTTGGAAGTTAAACCATGTGAACCATTTTTTATTTTTTATTTTTTTAATCCTTCTATAAGATAAAAAGATTGAGTTTATTCCTAATTATGTACCAAAATTATTTTTCATTTCCTTTCCATTCCATGTCTATATTACCTATTTTATCTTCATTGTTCTCAATCATATTGAAGTCCCCCCATAATATATGGGATATCCTAAATATTATGCACCCATTTCTGGAGTTCAATCCTATCCTTGTACTCATTGGGAGAATAGATTGAGTAGAGACCAAATCTCTTATTCTCCTTTTCAATAATTATGCATACTACCCTATTGCATGGAGAGACCTCATATTTAGTCACAAATTGAGCCCTCTTATTGGATAAAAATATGGTTAAGCACCCCTTGCATTTTCCATGTTTAACATAAATGGGCAGATTCTTTCCAGATAAATTTGAGGTTAGTTTCAAGGGTAAAATGGGTAACCTTTACCTCTTGTGATAAGAAAAAATCTTTTTAGTTGTCCAAATTTAGGTATCTCCTAACAATTTATTTCCTATCAAGGGATTCTAGTCCCCTAAGCTTCTAGCTAGTGTAATTAAAAATCATCAGCATCTATCATTTGAGCATCTTCCTTAGATTTCCTAACTCTAGATCATAACATTTAGGAAATATATCTTCTTTGTCTTTCATCCTTAAGAAAGTATCAACCTCTTTTTTACTCCTCTATCTTCTTTTTCTTTTTTACTTTTACCCATCCCTTTACCAGCTAGATTATTCCCTCTTCTCTTGGAAAATTGTTTTCACTACATAGGGGAGAGGTTCCTAATTCATGATTAATATTCCTCTTTATGTTCTCCTCATTGTTTAAATACCTTATAACCCCTATTGAATCCTTTTTTGTCTTAATATATTATTTTTTACTTCATTAAAACATCTTTGATTGACTTTGTCTAAAATTGACACTGAGACATTTTCTTTCAATCCAATATTAGAGCTAGGAAAAGAAAGAAACATGGGATAATTCACATCATTGAAGTCTACATATTCCTTTTTTTGTTCAACTATTTTTTGACATTATCTTTAGCATCCCTCTACTCTCTTATGCCTTGTGCATAATTTTTTTCCTAGGGTTAGACTTAGGCCAAGATAGAATAGTGGAGCAAGTATTACATTAGTATGCTCTAAACTAGGAATGTTACTAGTTTGGAAGCTCATATGTAACCTTCAAGTCTTTTACTTTAGCTTAAGTTGTTCTTACCCTCTTGTATATTATTCATAATTTTAGAATTTTCCATTTTGTTTGAGATATTAGAGTTTTTTCCTCATCCTTTATGGAAGCCTTTTAGAATTGGCTAGAATCCATAAAATTTGCACTGACTAGAGAAGGGAGAGTTTGTCTATGACATATGCACCAACCTCCCCTCATTCAAAAAAATTTGACAGTTTCCCACTGGCCTGCATAGTACTATTGTGGGATGCCAAGTTATACTTGTCTTGAAGATAGGCCTGAATTTCTTTGCTCTCTCATTGAAAAATTATTGTGGTGTTTATGATCAAAGCATCTTCAAGAATTGTCTTGTCTCTCCAATAAAATGAAAGCCTAAGTTACCAAGGGGATTTTAAGGGTGGACTGGTGTTGAGAGATATTGAGAGAGAACAATGACAACAATGACATAGATGATAATGGAAAGAATTGTAGGGGAAAAAATGGAGCTCAATGAAATGAGCTATATCCAAGGTTATGTTTTTTGGAAAATTAAAGAAATACATTTGGGAAAATAATGGTTGAGCTTACCTGTGATTAAAAGAATGAATGAATGGTAGTCTAGATAATATATTAAATCAATAGAGATTATTTTTTCAAAAATTTAAATAAAAATAAAATATTTATTTACTTTTGTTATAGATAAGAAATTTGATGGAGTTATGAGTGGGTTGTAGGGTTTTTCAAAAGATTCAAATTCTTTAATACAAAGCAATAAAAATAGATCAATAAAGTCCAACCAACAAAAAAGCAACAACAAATTATATTTTATGAAGTATTGGTTTCTTATTACAACTATCCCATGCAACCTCTATATGAGAAACTCCCATAACTAACATTAATGATGACTAATTATTAAACTAACACCTATCTATTTATTTATTTATATATATAATATATAAACTGTACTGTGTAATATAAACTCTAATAGTGGAAATGACTAATTTTCTTTTAAAATTTAAATATTAGTTTGGAGTTGACTTGACCTATCCTTATGACCATTGTGTATTGATTCAAGGTGAGAATTTTTTGTCTCTTGGTGTTGCATTATAGTTGTAGCTCTATTTCATTTTATATCATCATGACATATCTAGATTTCTAGCATCTTGGAGTTATAATTTACTATTTTGTACTCATTATGAAGAGTAACCTATCAAGATATTTATATTAGAAAAAAATATAAGCCATTTTACATGTTTTAGAGCATCATCCCCAATATTTTGTCAAGCCATTTAGTTAGTACCTTTACATTGTCTGACCAAGAGAAGTAATCATCCCTAACATTTCAAACCAACAAATACAAAATCCTTTTTTTATTCAAATGGGAATGAATTGAGATCATATTTATATTTAGAAGATAAAATCTATAATTATGGAACTTATATAGAGTAACAAATAGATTATTCAATGATTCAAAAAGAATTATTTGAACATCAGTAATATTTTTATATTATTTGTGAATTTATATTCAATATCTATCATAATTTTCAACTAAATATTTTTATTGTTTATTTATTTTCTAAATTTTTTATTCATTTTAATGCATTCCATATTCACTTTTTAGATACAATTCTATTATACTCCTATTACTAAAATTCTACACATGCTGAAATTTAGTTTAAATGGCAACATTGCATAAGATTTCACAAGCTGCTCATTTCTCATACATTTGCTTTCAATTCATTTCTATTTCCAATCATTTTATTTTGAGCAAAAAAGAGAAGAATAATGTTCATTGTATAAATCATCAACCGATATGTGCAATTTTCATTTACAACTGATTAAACGAATGAACAGATAAAAGGCGAAAGTCTCTCACACAAAGATCATGAGAGTGATCCTCACTTTTCTATGCAAATAAGAAAAAATGTAAGATTACAAATTGATGCATAAAGCATAAGATAGAAAGGAACCAGCCATTTCCTGGGGGTATATGGCTGGCATAGGTCTGTTTCTATTGGTATGAGTTTTGCAGCCCAGGTGTCTCCTAATTTCCAGATGTCTCCTTGTTCCTGAAAAGTGAAAAGAAGCAATGGTTAGATCCAAGCGATCTAAGCAATGATTGATTTACTCCTATGTATGCCTATGCATCAATCATTATCCTTATTTGAATAGGAAAGTAAATATCAAAACCATAAAGAAGATAATATGTGTTTCTTCAAGAGATAATTTTATTGCTAAATGTTTGCATCATGTGCAGAAACAGAAAAAAAATTGTTGTTGTTTATTCATCAGTTTAGTATGAGTGGGGTAAAATGTGGCTCCCACGAGGGTGGAGCCCAGCTCATGTGAGTGGAAATAACAATATTCATAAAAATTGAAGATCAAATCATCAGGAGTTACATAATGTTCTGCAAGACTTCAAGCTTTCAACCATTTCATTTATGGATTCATTGAATATAAAATCAGAAGAGCAACCATGTTAACTTTGATCCATTATGCAAGGAAAAGTGTTTATGAAAAAGGAACTATTGCAATGATCACAACTTCCAGCTCATTGTAAAAATGTGCATACAGGAATATCATGAGTAATTTGCTTCAAGTTATGGGTATAACTGTTACAGGCTCATAGTGCTACAAAAGATTGCATGAAGAATCATATGCAATAGAGAGCCGTCATTTGCATTTTTACCTTAACAGTACTTTGCTGACATAAACAAAGATGCTCAACAGAACATGGTCATTAGCAGGAAGTGGAGTATACAGAAAGGAGGACCAAAGATAACGAAAATGCAAACCCCAGTGCCAGTATGATGGGTGGCTGCAACCATTGAAATAGAGGGTTTTGTTTTTGTGTTAGGAAATAGAGACATATGCTAAATATACAGCCAAAGCTTTAGGGAACAGAGGTTTATATTTTCTGTGTAGCAAGGTTCGAATTAATATTTAGGCACACATGAATAGAAAACGTATTTCCTTTGTCAAATTATAGTACATAGGCTGCAGCCATGAGGAAAATGCCGGTGTTGCATAACAGAAATGTGGAGAGTCACGACTATCAGAGAGACACAAAGAAAGTATAAGGGTTACGCTACAGGGAGGTTCGACCATTAACATAAATGAGAAAGTCTCAATGGCGGCCTCAATCAAATCAAAATCCAGAAGACAAAGAATGGCGCGACCAGTCCTTGGTCTACATTTCATGTGCTAAAAACATAAATCTTTTCTTGCAGATAAGATTCTAAAGCTTTTGTTCAGAACAAAGAAGTAAACAATAGAAAAATAACCTTACCTTGTGTTTCCCATGGAAGAGTACAGAGGCCCTGCCCAACTTGTATAAAAAGCACAGGAGACTCATCAACGGTGCGGGCCAACAAGCAAGAACAGAAAAAGCAAGACACGAATTTCATCCCAAGAATGCAGAGACCTCCCTTGGCGGCTAGGGTTTCCTTGATGGTGACGGTTCTCATCTTCCAATAGCAAATGAACCAAATGAAGTGATGCTTATGCATTTGAATTAGGGTTATAACCCTAATATTTTTGATGGAGAGTGAGGCTTTTGCCTCAAGCTTTATTCATTTTCAAAGGAGGACGTGGCATTTCATGTGCCCTTTTTTCCCTTTATACCTAAGACTTAATCAATTACAGTTATGTGTTTGATTTAATGTCTTTTAAAATTTTGTATTTGAATATTAACTTTGTAAACTTTATTAAGTGATCATGTAATTCACTTTAATAAAGTTATTCATAAAAAATGCAAAATAGACATTTACTCCTTTATTTTTGCATTAATCCAATTGTAAATATTTGTTTTAAATGATGACATTATAAATCATTTAAAATAAAATATTTTTTAAAATGCAAATGAAAATTCTTGAGAATGCAATGTCAAATCATTAGGACTTGGTCAAAAAGTGTAATCTTGGTGACTTGCATAAATTTTGGAGATGTGGCAAACTATTTGTGCCAAGTGAATAAGTCCATTTTCGGATTTGGAGAGATAAGGGGTTGAAAAGTCAAATTGTGTCTAGGTGGATGAAGGAGAGGTGGCATTTTGACATGTTGTTGATGTTTGTTAGAAAACTTGACTCTTTCAATAGTCATTTGAGTCATTTTAGGGGTTTTTATGACCAAACTAGAGTGGTCATCATTAGTACTTGGATAGATAGGTCTTTTAGGCTATTTGGACTCCTTAGGTGGAGATTTTTAGTCCATTTTTGGAGGGATTTTTCTCACATCCGACCCTTGCATTTTGAAATGTAGTTTCTATTTTTGGGGGGTTTTAGGGGGGAGCTTTTCCTTTATATTGGATCTCCTTATTCAATTCTAGAGTTAGAGTTTTTGAGGAAGAAAGTGTTGTTGTGATCAGTTTGGATATCCTTGGCATTTCTTTGGAGTCTACTTCTCATGTGAGCTATTTTGTCATTTGCCTTTGAGTATGATACAAATATTTTTAGATCTACCTTGGAGTTTCATTGTTGTGTACTTGTGATTGATGTTTTTGTGTTTCATTTCTTTAGAAGCCTTTAACTAATGTCTCATTTCAGTGCTTTCAGAAGCTAGTAAAAGTTATGCATAGGTCATGACCTGTATGTCTGATTGGTAGTTACTGAATGTGATTATTTTCCTTTCATAATATCCAGTTTAGAATATTTTCATGAAATACTTATATGTGTTATCTTTCCACTAAGGTTGTATCATTATCATTTCTGGTTATCTACTCATTGTGTTGTTAGATTAAGTGGCTCCATATTATCATTTTTGGTGCATCACCTTTTCCATTCGCATTCTTTAAGGTTCTGCAAAAAAAATTATTTTTTAGTCTCTTATCCCTTTTCCCTCAAGTTTCAATTTCGTTAAGCTAGGTGAAGTATCAAGTTGCATTCAATAGGAATCGGCCTAGAACCCGGAGGTTTAGTCACCTTCATAGTTTACCCACAAGCTAGTGATTGTTCCCATGTTCTCCAGAATTTCTAAGTGTTTAGGTGCTTAGTTTTAGGGTGCAAATTCCGGAGTTAACAACTCCATCATTGTGAATGGAGAGATCTCAAAGAGAGTAATTCTAAGTTATATGAAATTGGTCTTTTTATTTAAAGGACTGATTTTTGAGAGAGAAATGTGATATCCTTCACTTATTCAGGAGTGACAATTTACAAGCCAAAGGCATAGAAAGTCTTGTGTATTATTGGTGATAAATAGAAATAAAAAAAAATTCAAAGAATTTAATTGATCAAATAGTGAATAGTAATTTTACACCTCATGTTTATTAAAAAGTACATGTAATGCCCCACCACACAACCCTAGAGGAAGTTTCAATTTACTACAAAAGCGTACTAATTTTTTTTTTATAAAAGTGAGATACACAAACATGTTCACCTATAATTGACAACCTCCCCTAAGGCTACGTAATCGAGATTACTTAATTTCCCATTAATAAACAACATCTGAATTTCATTGCATTAAATAACTCAAGTAACAACATTCATTCAACATAAAGAAATACAAGATAAGAGTAGAATATCCATTACATAAATCCATTACAAGATTACAATCCTCATTCCCAGAATGAGTCAAATTACATAGGTATAATAATTACAAGATCCACCTCATAACAACAAGAGGGGTAAATACAACTCATAACAAGTAGAATTACAACAGTGCTTGAAAAGAATAACAAGATCCGCGAGTTGTCCAACTGGATGTCTCGCTTCCACGAACTGAAGAACAAAGGGGGACCCAACGGTTTTGGTGCATGTTCCACCCAACCATGTGGTACCCGAAAGACCACCCCCCATGCTAGGAGATAGTAACCAAATAACATGGACAAAGACAAACAACCTCTAACCATAGGCAGACTCATACTGACTCAACCAAACAAAAGTACAATACAAGAACACAAGTACAACTCTCACATCACTGACATAAGTCACACTGCTTCCAGACATAAAATAGATCAAGTATGTTCAAAGAACCATACACATAAACAAATACCAACAAATCTGACAGTTGTCCTAGATAGAGTGTCATCGCATAGCTTGTAGTAAGTTACCCTCAACGGATCTTCATAGGCTCCGGTAATCCTGGTGGCCTCTACCGATCCTCGGCCCTCATACGTACTAGTGCGGTATCAAATACCTCTCGTACAGACAAGATAGATGACTGCCATTCCAGGCCTTTCCACTCATTCCAAGCCATAACTAGCACTTGACTATGAGTGAAGCTAGAACTTATCTTTTTAGTGTGTAGTACTTCCCAATATTCATTTCAATTTTAGTTATCACTTGATTAAACTCACTTCCATAGGTTACCCAAATCCAACCTCTTCCGGGTGCTGGCCCCTAATGGAAGCCACTCTTCTATTCGACAACACATAAACAAACTATCACCAAGGGACTCACAAGTGCATACAACCAAGGTATCAAGACCACTCCATCACAAGGAGGAAACAAAATAATGAAATCCACTCCAACAAATGGAGGCAACCTAAACACGTAGTCTACTCCTTTCACAGGAGGTACAAAACAACACAACCCCGTTCGTGGAAACCGGGTAACTACTGATAAGACATCATGCACTACCCAAGGGACAACACTGGTTGACATCATGAATCGACAACCCTCTAAGATTCTCTAGAAGACTTATAAATTGGACTAACACATAATCCCATATCCCAAAATATAACATGATGACATAGCTACAAAAGCAATCAAGTCATGAATCAAATCTTATATCTTTGGATTTCCTAAATCCATACTCAAGCAATAGTTAACGTTTACAAAGGCCAATGCACAATAACAAGGTTTACTCAAATAACCATATACTCATTTTCCATTTTCATAATAGGGAATCTTTACTATTTTAAAACTCACAACCCCTTGCATCATACGAGGAAAATAATTATAAAAGACAATCACGAGGGTATTGCTATATTCGGATATTCTAAATCCATATCTCAATCATAATTTCATTCCCAATAATTAAATTGTTCGAATAGAAATAAATAACTTAAGGTAATTACTTGACTTTTCATTGCAAACAACTCCTTAATTATCTCTTAATACCACATAAAATTATCGACACTAACCTTTCTATGTCTATATCCAAAACTTAAATCTTTTCAATTCTCTATTAAAACATGAATATACTCAATTTGTAAACTATATTTTCTCTATATCTTTAAGTTCGTGCATTCATCACTTGTCTTTAAAATCTCTACTCACAATAATATAAAACTATTTCCTCTTTCAAAATAATTGAAATGTGTATAATAAACGCCTTTAATCTATAAATATACGAAATTCTATTTCAAACAATTTAACTCAAATTCCTATTTAAAACAGATAATACCTTTAATATATCAAAATATCTTTTCCTTATCTAACTTCCCATGCATTCAATCTTATCCTTTAAAAATCTTCATGCAAACTCAAATACATGCACTTAAAATAAAACTAATTAAAAACTAAATATACTCCTGATTGAAAACAATATGTAAATATACATCATATGTATATATAATAATATATTTTATTAAATAATACATTATTTAATAAAATATATTAAATTTCAACAAATAATTTTCCTTTGCATCAAATAATTATTTCCATTTAAATAAGATATCTTTTCTCTATAAATTTACCCATGCCTACAAATCTTTTCTTTTAAATCTCCACCCGATATATCATTACATGCATCAAATCGAATTAAAATCCAATATTAAATTTATCCCTAAATATATATATACATGGTATATAATATATTTTCATTTAAAAACAAATACATAAAACTCTCCTCCTCAATTTATTAAATTAATTCTATAATTTTAAATTCAAAATGAACAAATGATATATATAAATATATCGTATTTTTTTACACAGTATACTTTATTATTCCTTTTATTAACTACTATATTTAATATTTATTATCAAATTTAATTGTAATAAAATATCATTTATAAATAATATAAAACCAAAGTATATTTTCCCAAACCCTAAATATACTTAAGGATTGGTGGCCAAAACCAAACCAGGGCAAGGAAGGGGCGGATGATCCAATCCAGTCCACCATTTTTTAACAATACACAGGCGGACATCTTTTCCCTTCCGCGTGCTTTATTGTTCACGCCTATTTCAGAAACAAAGAATGGGAAATCCCCAAAGGTTTGGGGAGGCGACTGTGCTAAGCCCCAAACCCTTGGGCGCAACTTATGCAAAGTGGGAGAGACTGCGGAGATCTCCCTCCACAGTCGTCCCCTCATGGGGGCAGCTGTGGAGGCAGCGCCTCCCACGTCTCCCCCTTCCAACCTTAGGTTGGACTCCAAACAAAACAACTCTGACAGCATAGAATATATTACAAAGATTTTCGGTAAACACAGACCCAATGGATGCCGTACAGACGGCGGAAATCATATTTAAATCTGTACATTTTAATATATGCAAATTATATATATATATATATTATATATATATATTCATAAATATATATTTATGTATATATATAATATATATATATATATAAAAACAAATTTTAACAGTAAACAAATAGGAGAAAATTTTATAATAAATATTCACCTATAGGTGAAATTGAGAAAATTATTTTAGAGAACAACAATATTTCAAAAAAGCTTAAAATGAATTCCTTTATACCGTTTTCACGAATTCCACCCAACAAATAATAAGAAATCTAGTGGAGAATTAAACTTTTCTACAAAGGTTTTGAATTCTGAAACAAATCTGATTGTTTTTCTAAGGGAATAAATTTCCTCAACAATCTAAGGTTTAAATCTAACCATAATTTCTTCAATTTCCTCAATTTACAAAATTAAATCCTACAATAGATCTATTCATTCCTTCCCAAATTACAGATAAATTTCAATTCTAATTCCAATAATCCAACTCTACAATTCTAACAAATTCAACAACCAGATTAATTAATAATCTCCATATTTGTTTTAAAATAATCAAGAACAAGAACAAAACTTGAATTTTGAAGTTTCTCGAAAAGATTAATTCTGATGAAATTCTCCTCCAAAGAACTTTTGAGATATCTTCACAAGTGCAATCAATCTAGATAATGCTCAACCAATGTAAAACAATCTTCCCTCAATTCAAATCCACAACCTAAAATTTACTCTAAATTCATCTCTATGCAATTTTCCCAAATTATCTTCTCACACCAGAAGAAGTTTTTCCTCTACCAGAATTCTCCCAATACATGAATTTTGCAACCAAACTTAATTCCTCAAATTCCACTCACACATGCAGACCTAATTAAAAATATCATGCACAACCAAATCTGATTTTGCATGCAAAATTGAAACTTAAAATATCTAACTATCAATTATCTTCAAAATTGAAAACCAACTTTGCTTTTAAAAACCAATTTCAATTTCTAAATAAATTTCAACTTAATTGAAATGAAATTCCAAAATAATTAAATTTCACAAATTGAAATTAAATTCCAAATTAATTTTAATTCTTTTATTTCATTTAATTTTCTTGCAACCCATTAATTAATTAATTTAATTATTTAATAATTAGATTCAACCCCTTGGATTAAATTTAATCAATTAAATAAATTAAATATAATTAATTAATTTAAATCTAAACTTTTATCCACATAGCATAATTTAAATCAAATAATCATCAACATGATATAATGCAATTATTCTAACATCTATTTCCCAATCAAGAATATTTCAGAATTAAATAACATTAAAGTAAGGCAAACAACAACTCGACACAGACGACAGACGACACACTATGATTAGGGTGTAAACTTGACACATGTTACTTAGCTACTATCTCCCTTCAACTTAACCGTTGGATCGACATGCTCAGACCTGTGAAACCAGGTGGAGTCGGTGTCATGTACCTGCAAACTTGAAACATAGTAACCAACATCATAAAATATAAACAACATATAATACACACCGTGAAGAGGAAATCACGGAATCGCAGGGCGCTCGCAAGCGAGTGATGCGAATCTGTCCCCTTCACCAATACACTCATCAAAACTGACACTTCCTTAATACATCAAATATTCTCAGATGCACTAACATGTTATATCACTAACATCATTATTACAACAATAAAACATGTAACATAAATCATCAGATAATTCAAATCACATTACATAGAATAGTCTGTCGCACAATAAATGGCAATCCAATACACACACAAGATAGAGTATCTAAATATCCAAAAGTATAAATCAACGCAAAACAAGAACACACTGTCCAGTCCATAAAGCAAAACGAAGGGGTGTTACAGTACAAATGATTTTTCTATTTGTATTAACTCTATATTTTTTTTGTCAAAAATAATCAAATTTAATTAAAAAATCTGAAAAAATTACACAAAGATTTCCAAACAGCAATAACTCACAATAAAACCCAAAGAATAGAAATCCAAAAAAGTTCGAAGGTTATCTATAATCCCTCCAACTCCGATCTGAAACAACCATAAAATCAATAAAATATACTAAAGAAAAATAAACCTCCAGATCAAATCAAATCATTTTAGGAGGACAAAAGAAACTAGGAAGATTGAGCATAAAACAGATGCCAATCAGTGAATTTCCTACTGCAGACTTAGTATTTATAACAAATCTTATGAGTGTTGGAAGTTTGTGAATTCAAAGGTGTTGTTGGAACAATAAATAAAAATATATATTGATATTTTATATTTTCTACGTTTTTTATGCAATGATTAATATATAATATGATGCTAATGTTTATCCTTTAGATCTACTACATCCTTTTTCAGGGTTTTTTTTAATATAATTTGATAGTAAAAAAAACCATTTATTTTGTGGTGGTATGCATGGAGCTACATATATAAATCCCCTATGTTTATATTTTATAAAGAAATGTGATACACCCCACTTATTTAGTGCTAGTAGTTTCCAAGTGAAAGGTGTAAAAGGCCTTGTGTATTATTGGTAACAATAAGTAGAAATAAAGGACGTCCCCACTAGGGAGTGAAGTTGACGGGATAGACGGGATTTTTATTGGGATAGAAGAGCCCAAAGTGGCGCTCGATCTCTGGTCCGTCCTTCCTATTCTCGTTGAACATGGCGAAAATGTAGGTGTCGATGGGCTTTCCAGGTCTCCGGGGAGTTCCCTCGTTGGACAATACGTGCCTCACCAGGTTGCTATTGTACACCCTCGCGTTCTCCACGGTCGCCGCCCCATCATCTCCCGCAGACGGCCACCCGCTCTCTGTAATCACCATCGCTATCTGTCCATGTCCCGCTCTCTCACACGCTGCAATGAGAGAGTCCACCATGGCGTCGAACAAGCTCCTGTATTTACGCCCTCCGTCATCCACGACCGGGCCGGATGACTTGAAGAGCGCATAGTCCAAGGATATCTGGGCCTTGTTGCCCACATAGCTGAAATAAGGGTACACATTGGCCAAAAATGGAGCCCCATTCTCTGCCAAGAAGCTCAGCAGAGGGCGGAGCGTGTTCTTGAGATCGTTGCGGAAGTCTCCCTGCGAAGGCGGATAAGAATTCCCGAGCACAGATGTGGCGTGGGTGGTGGACACCTTTACATTATTCTGCAGATTTGCGCTGCGGACTGCAGTCTGAATGTTTCGCATTGCAGGGAGGAGAAATGAGACAAATCTCTCATTTCCATAATGCAACACCTCGTTGCCCACTGAAATATATTTGATGTTCGCCGCCGGGTAGAAAGCATGAACGTTGTCGTTCACCCACCCGTCAGCTGCCGCCTGGTTGCCTGCTATAATCTCAAGCTCGTCGTTGCCCACACCCACTATTACTTCTATGCCCGTGTTTGCCAGGGCTCTCAGAGCTTCATGATGTACCTGGAAAATCCTTACTTTTCCGATGTTGTTGCGTTTCAACATCTCTACTACCTCTTGCGGGCTCGGCAGGCTCCCCAACATTCCATAACATACTCCAACTGCAGCACAATTTAATTCATCAGTTCAACATTAAAAAACCACAATCACAAATACAAAACGAGTCTTTCAGTAACAATTTAACTATAATTGTAAAACATATATGCCTACTTCTGGTGGCCATAGATCTTGAACTGGTTGCCTCTAATTCCAACAAACTGATTTCTTTCAAAAGCTAAATTTGAAACGGCCAGCAAAGGCTATAATTCTTGATTATAGGATGCAAATACTTGTGAATGAAAACCAGAAGGCACGCATGGGTATTTATAGTTTGCAATTGTGCTACCATTCAAGGCAGGCGGCCGCCTACCAGCTGTGTCATTGCAGGGCCCTGTTCAATTTGACCTCGTGTTTCTGACTGGTTCAAGTGTCTACAGTTTATTTAGTGCTTCTGTCATCAAATCCATGCCCGTAATCATTAAATTTCATTTATTGGATAATGACGATGCATTAAATTTCATTATTGGATCAACGAGATGACGATCTCACAGTTTTAAGAGGGCAATGTAAATCTTCAACGAACTGAATTCAAAAGATTGAAGATTTTATATTATATAAGAAAGATATGCATTCTTTGACCATCGAACATATAATCATTGTGAGTCTATGTAGAATACTTTACCATCTGAAACGATTTTACCATGTTTGACCTTCAACTCGGATGAAGCTTTGAACTTACCACAACCTCTTTCACATCAATAGTTTTAAAAATAAAGACAGATGGTGTTCTTGCTACTGCATTAGAGTTTGCATGAACCAAGTTCAATTCTAGTTGACAGGTTACCGCGAAAGACTTCCATGCAACGTTGATAGATTAATTTAAATATGAGGAAAGCAAAACCTATTTATTTATAAACACGTACTCGAGACATCTTAATGCAATGTTAGATTTTCATGCAACACAAAAAGATATTTGGCAGTGTCGTTTGGTGGATTGCAAATTATTTATTTAAATATTTTAGGTTTATTATGTATAGAATAAGTTTGTTTAAGTGTTAGACTTATATATATATATATATTGCATTATGAAGGGCATCTTCTTTCATCTGCATGTGCCTCATTTATTATGAAGAGCATCTTCTTTCATCTACATGTGCATGAAGCATCTTCTATATTTAATTGGTCTCCTTCATAGTGATTCATTTGCCACTCATCTAGTTGACATGTGATAGAACTCTTCTTACATATTTCTTATAAATACTCCTTCCCTACTCACATTTTAGTAATATGCTTCTATTATTGCACTTTTGCATTTGTGAAATATAATATCAAAATATTCATGATACTAGATAATGAAAATGGTAAATAAAGTAAAATAAGATAAATAAATAAAATTTAAGTAATAGTCAAATTTGAATTAAAATGGTAAATTTAAAATAAATAATCATTTTTCGAAAATTATAAAGATAGATTGGGCTTATTTAAAAAGAGATATAGTATTACTTAGGGTTATGTAGTTCTATGTGTAGTTTGATGGTATTAGAGTGTAAACTATTGTTTTGTGATCCAAAAGTGTATTCTAATATCAAATTTGACTTTGTACTATTTTGACAAAAAATAAACTAGAATCTACTTCAATCTTGAGTGAAATCACATGTGAAATAGATCTATGTCAATTATTTAGCACAAAATATATTGCTATGCACAAAATTGACCTGGCAAGTTTTGAGATTTGGAAATTATTTTTCCTCACCTTTTGGTATCTAGACTTGCAAGAAAAGTGGTGTCTACACATATCATTTTAGATTTTTCTAGGAAGTGAAATTATCCCTTAGTCAAACTGTGAAGCAACCCAATTTAACATTTATAAAACTATAGATTCCATAATGTAGCAATTTGAATAGGTTTGCATTACCAAAAATAGAAGAAAGCATGTGAGGATAAGAATAAGATACTTAATGTTTTAAGATAAAGATGTACGATAGTTATCAAGTAAGTGGTGTTTTTTGTAGATTCTTGTAGCATTCGCTTAATAAACTAACGAAATAGTATGTGAATTCATAAGTATTATTAAGCACCCTTAATTTTATTTCTATCTCTCAAATTTATATTTTTGATACCCCCTCTATATATACTAGTATAATTAAAATTCCTCCTATTTTTACCAAAATCCTATGTACCTTATTTTTTGTTATACTTTTACATTCTCTTATTACTTATATCCTATTAACTGTGGGTACTAACCACACCTGAATGTAATTCAAGATGAATTTTTATTTTTATCCCATATATTATAGTCTCAACAAAGAAAAATTTAATGAGTTATGAGAAATGTGTCATCCTATAGGGGTAAGTGCACCGATCTGTGACACAATTTTGATGCCAAATTGTAGAAAAAAACCCGTAATAGGCCATATTATGCTCGCCAAATTTGGAGAGCGCCAAATGGCTTGAATTTCACAATGAGTGAACAAGTGTGAGTTCTCTTTCTTTTTGCAATGAATTTTGAAATGCATTTTTTTAAACTCTTTTATTTTCGCTTTCTCTTCCAAGGAAACTATATACATGAAATAAACATTTAAGTATAAGTTTATATTTACATATGGAAATTTACTTTCTTATACTTTTATATTACATGTATATAGCAGGATGTTTGAGAGTGGTTTCAGATCTCTAGGAATTATAATGCAAATTCTAGTTTTTGGAAGATCTTAAAAATTTCAGACTTAGTCAAATTTCAGTAATCAGGATGTCAAATTTTAGTAGTCACCAAGTTGTATCAAATTTCTCTCATCTTCTCTCTACTCTTTATCTCTCCACTCGATCTCTCTCTCTCCCTTGCTCTCTCTCTCTCTCTCTCCCCCCTCTCTCTCTCTCTCACCCCTTTATCTCCTCCCTACATCTGCCTCCCCCCTCCCCCCTCTCTCTCTCTTTACCTACCTCTCCCTCCATCACTTTGTATCTCACTTATTTCTCCCTCACTACCTCTTTCCATCTCTACACTCTATTTGTCCTCTCCATCCCTCTATCTACATCTCTCTCACACTCTGTATCCCTCTCTTCCCCCACTTTCTCTCTAACTCTCTCCTCTCTATCTCATAATTCTCTCTCCCTCCCTCTCACTCTCCCCTCTCTATCTCACCACTCTCTATCTCTCTCTCTCTCACACACACAAACCTCTATCTCCCTCGCTAACACTCCCTCCCTCCATCCTTCCCTCTCTCGACCTCACCCTCCCTCCACTTCTTTTTGTCTCTCCTCCCAATCGCTCTCACTATTTCCTTCCCTCCCTCCCCCTCTTTCTCTCTCAATCAATCTTTTTCTCTATCTCACCATTCTCTCTCTCTCACTCACACACACACCTTATCTCCCTACCTCTCCCTCCCTTCTCTACTCTTTATCTCTCCTCTCGATTTCCCTCTCTATACATACCTCTCCCTCCATCAATCTCTCTCTCCATCCCTCTCTATCTACTTATTCCTCCTTCCCTACCTCTTTCCCTCTCTACTCTCTCTCTCCTCTCCCTTCCTCTACCTACCTCTCTTTCTCTCGCCATCCCTCTCTTTCTCTCACTCTCTCCTCTCTATCTCACCATTATCTCTATATCTACCTATCACCCCTTCCTCTCTAAATCACCATTCCCTCTCACTCCCTCCTCTCTAAATCACCATTCTCTCTCTATCCCACTTTCCCTCATTCCCTCTCTATGTCTCACTTATCCATTTCTTCCTCTCCCTCCCTCCAACCTCCCTCTCTCTCTTTATCTCTATTTCTCATTCTCTCCTTACCTCTCTACTCTTTATCTCACCACTCTCTCCATCTCACTCTCCCTCCTTCCCTATCTCCCTCCTATCCATCCCTCTCTCCTTCCCTCTCTACCTACCTCTCCCTCCACTACCTAACACTCTCTCCCTCACCCATCTTTCTCTCTTACTCTCTCCTTCCCTCTCTACTCTATATCTCTCCTCCCTTCCCTCTCTAATCTATTTCTCTCTCCCCCCTTCCTCTTTCCCCTCATTTTCTCTCCTCTCAATCTCTCCCTCTCACACACACTCACCTCTATCTCCTCCTTTCCTCTCCCACCATCCCTCCACTCTCCACTTCTCTCTATCTATCATCTCTCTCTACATCTCCTTCCCTCTATATTTATCTTTATCTCCCCTCTCCCTCTCTTTACCCACGTCTCCCTCCATCACTCTATATCTCAACCGTGTCTCCTCTCTCTCTCTCTCTCTCTCTCTCTCACACACACACACACACACACACACACACACATACCTCTATCTCCTCCCTCCCCTCTCTAATTCTCTCTATCTCTCCTCTCTCTACATCTCCTACCCTCTCTAACTATATTTATCTCCCCTATCCCTTTTTTTACCTACCTCTCCCTTCATCACTCTGTATCTCACCTATGTTCCCCTACCTACCTAGGGTTGAGGTATTAAGGGTCAAGGGTTGAGAATTGAGGGTTGAGGGTTTAATTTATAGCGTAGAGGGTAGAGGGTTTAAGGGTTGAGGGTTGAGGGTTGAGGGTTGAGGGTTGAGGGTATAGGGTAGAGGGTAGAGGGTAGAGGGTTTAAGGGTCGATGGATTAAGGTTTAAGGGTTGAGGGATTAGGGTATATATTTTACTTGGGTTTAAGGGTTGAGGGTATAGGGTTGAGGGATTAGGGTAGAGAGGGAGGGAAGGATGGAAGGAGAGATGGAGGGAGAAGTGAGATAGAGAGGAGAGAAGAGGAGAGAGGGATAGAGATATATGAGAGTTGAGGATCTAATGTATACGATAGAGGGTTGAGAATTGAGGGTATAGGATTGATGGTTTAGGGTATTGGGTTGAGGGTATAGGGTAGAGGTTAGATGATAGAGGGTTGAGGGTAGAGGGTAGAAGTTTTAAGGGTTTAGGGTATAGGTTTAAGGGTATATGGTTGAAGGATTAGTATTGAGGGTCTAATGTATAAGGTAGAGGGTATAAGGGTTTAAGGTTTAGGGTTTAAGGATTGAGGATTGAGGATTAAGGGATTAAGGGTTGAGGGTTGAGGGTTGATAATTGAGGGTTTAGGGTTTAAGGGTTGAGGGTCAAGAGTTTAAGGATGAGGGTATAGGGTTGATGGATTAGGGTTCAAGGTCCAACATATAGGGTACAAGGTATAGGGGTTGAGGTTTTAGGGTTAAGGTTTTACGGTTGAAGGTAGAGGGTTGAAGGATGAGGGATTAGGGTAGAGAGTTTAATTAGGTTTAAGGTTTAAGGGTTGAGGGATTAGGGTTTAGGGTATTGGGTTTAGGGTTGAGGGTATAGGGTTTAGAGGCTTAGGATTTAAGGATTGAGGGTTGAGGGTATAGGGTTGAGTGTTCAAGGTTTTAAGGGTTGAGGTTATAGGGTTGAGGGATTAGGGAAGAAAGGTGGGATGGATGGAGGGAGAGATGGCAGGAGAGTCTTGAGAGAGGGATGAAGTAGGAGAGAGAGAGAGGTTAGACGGTTAAGGGTAGAGGGTAGAGGGTTTAAGGGTTTAGGGTTTAAGGGTTAAGGGTTAAGGGTTAAGGGTTTAGGGTTTGTTAGGTCTCAAAAATGCAAGTTTGAACCACGAGAGGTTGTCAAGCTCTCACAACGCTTTTGGCCAATGTACAAGGCCAATTGATGCAATTGAACCTTCTTCTCTTTAGGTTCTACTAGACCAAGGTGGGTGTACCTAATGAGTGATGCAGATTGACATGTATTTCCTGGTTGAGCAATCTATCCACAATGGAAAATAGAAGTGAATAGATGAAAACCACTACAAATAATCCTACTCCTACTGCACAAATGAAAGGTTTTTGAAAATGATGTTTGATGTGAAGTTTTATCTCTAGGTTGAGGCAGATTAGTGCCTTCTATCCACATGGGCAATGGAGTCAAAATAGAAAATGATATGTGTTTTCCTTCTCTGGTTTAATTTCTAGTTGTTAGGAACTTTATAAAATAAAATCTTATGACTGGCATATAATTTCATTTATTTATGGCTTGCATAAATTATGTTGGATTATTTTCTAACTTGGTTCTACTTAAATCATCCAAAATAAATCTCTCAAACACTGTGACTTACTTGAAGGGTTTTAATTCTAACTTGAGACACCAGCAAATAAAAATCACACAAAGTGAAAACATGCACCTTGATGAATCAAAATTTATGCTTGATACATTAACTCAAATGATCAAAATATTTCGAACTGGAGAGAACCAAGATAAAAATAATACAAATTATAGCATCTCAACAACTGAACCAAAAAAATTTCACCAGTTAAAAACATTAGTTTCCATTGCTCTGTTTCAAGAAATATTTGTACATTATTTCCATTCCCAGTCTTATCTATGAGAAAATCTCACTCCTATACTAACTACCCCCCCCTCTCCTTACAGATTTTTTGAAAATATTTATGCAATGAAATCCCAAGGGTCACGCCCCTTCATTTCCCAGTTATGGTCGTTTACATTTTATCACAAAGATTAAAATATTTAATTATATTGCCTCTCGACAAATTAAATATTTCTAATTATGGTTCTATCTTTTAAATCCACTTTAATATTTTCTCACCTTTTATTTCATTTTGTATGCCGCTGCTAAGTCCTTTTTATTTCTACCGCGGTCAAAATTATGTCTCCCTACAGTAACACGATACCTTGACCTTGACTATTTCGGTGTTGTTTATCACCTTACCGCGCTACCATGGTTACCATCTTCACAGGTTGCGGTATAGGAGTAACCAATTACTAACCGCTACATTGCCACTGCCAACTCGCTAACCATTCACCATCTCCGCTTCCACCGCAATCACCGCGGTCACTGGCTTGACCGCCAGCGGTACCGCGATGGCCTTGCACTAACTGTTGCCTTACCGATGACTCACCATCACTGCACCACCACGGTCTATGTTTAGACCGCGTGTGGTGGCATGGTAAACATTTTTTGCTTGATCGTTAGCCACTACCCTCACCGTCATCGGTTGGTTCCTTGTTTACTGCATTACTGCGGGTATAGATTTTACTGCGCATGGTATAGCGGTGGTTTTTTGATGACTGCCAGGCTAACCCTCTACCGCACAACCGCAGATTTTTTGAAGGCTATCCACGGTAAATCGGTAGGGAGAAAATTTTTAAGGGTTTAGGATAGCGGTATAGGATATAGGTCATTTTTTAGCCTTTCTGAATGACGATAAAGGAATTTGAATAATTTTGGATAGGAAAATGAATTTTTATGGAAAAGATAGGAAAATATTCGATTCAAATAGGTAAAAGACCTTAGGATTTTCATGAAATTTTGGGTTCTAACAGGGTTATGGGGAGAGGGGAGAGAGATAGAGGGAGTGAATGAGTGAGTGAGTGAGTGAGTGAGAGAGAGAGATATATACACCTGAGAGAGGGAGAGGGGGTAGGAGGGAGAGTCTTGAGAGAGAGAGAGGGAGGGAGTGGGAGAGAGATAGAGGGTAGAGGGTTAAGGGTAGATGGTTAAGGGTTGAGGGTAGAGGGTTTAAGGGTTTAAGGGTTAAGGGTAGAGGGATAAGGGTAGAGGGGAGAGACATAGAAGGAGTGAGTGAGAGACTTGAGAGAGGGATAGGGGGTAGGAGGGAGAGACTTAAGAGAGAGAGAGAGGGAGTGGGAGAGAGATAGAGGGTAGAGGGTAGAGGGTTTCAAGTGTTTAGGGTTTAGGGTTAAGGGTAGAGAGAGAGAGAGGGAAAGAAGGTAGAGATATTGAGAGAGAGGAGGCAAGGAGGGAGAGAGAAATAGGTATAGAGGGAGAGATAAGGATAGAGAGAGAGATAAGAAAAAAACAAAGAGAGGTCTAGATAGATAAAGGTGGGAGGAGATAAAGAGAAGTAGAGGGTAGATTTAAGGGTAGAGGGTAGAGTGTTTAAGGGTTTAAAGGTTAAGGATTTAGGGTTTAGAGTTAAGGGTAAAGGAGAGAGAGAGTGAGTGAGTGAGTGAGTGAGTGACCTGGGAGAGGGAGAGACTTGAGAGATAGGGAGGGAGGGAGGGAGGGAGAGAGATAAAGGGTAGAGGGTTTAAGGGTTTAGAGTTTAAGGGTTAAGGGTTTAGGGTTAAGGGAAGAGGGGAGAGAGATAGAGGGAGTGAGTGAGAGAGATAGAGAGAGACCTGAGAG
>VCHN02004556.1:0-11647 GCA_007115665.2 Sequoiadendron giganteum
ATCTCTCCTCTCTTAGAATGCTCATGGAGGGGTCAATCTTTACATCTCAAGAAGGATCTGGGGGTGGCACTTCAGGCATGATTTCTAATGCAACCCCTTGTCTAGATTAGAACTTTTTCTGAAAAATAATATTTGTGAGTTATTTTCTTAAACATATGATTTGGAGAGAAGAATTTTATTGAAATAAAATTTCACAAAGTTTATAATTAATTCTGTAAGCTTTTACATTAGATTTATTATTGAGATAAAAGAATATACATATAACAGTGCAATTATCACCAAAGCACGGATTCGATAAATTCAACCCCATGATTAGTAGGTTAATCATTTATCTCTTTATCAATAATCAAAATTTATTGATATTTAAATGTATCTATGTTTCATTTATAAATCAATGCAGAAAACCTTTTGATGCTTTCTTAAGATTTTATCTGATCCTATCAGTTTAGACTATTACCATTCCATCTTCCAAGTGAAACTATTCTAATTGTTCAACTTGCATGCATTGTATTCATGTTCTAAATTGGGACCTCATAGAAGTTTACTTTTTCGATTACATGCTTTCTGGTCATAATAGGTAATACTTTTGAACAATAAAACTCTATCAATACATGTTTCATGACAAATTTCAAGTTTATGTATGCTCTTTCGTCAAAGTTACCCTTGAAAAATGTTGTCAGTACCTATTAGGATTGGCCAATGCTATCAAGTAGGTCGTTTTTAAATATGGCATCCTTGTCCTTTAGGTCCAAATCACTCCTAAATTTCATGAGTAGCTCCTAGAACATGATTTCAAGTAAATTTCATTATGACCACTTCTTTAAACAAGTGCATCTAAAAGCTGTTATTCTGTTTTTTATTTTCAACATACTATTAGATTTCTCTACTTGCTGATTTATTGGTCATGTATCTTTTAAAGTTGCATCACTTGTTTACTTTCTAGTCTACTTGTTATCTCAATTCATGTGGTTTTCAACTATAGTTAGGCTAGTTGAAGATAGCCTTAAGTAACTTTAGGTTGCACATTGTTTGGATGTAGAACCATACATAAAAAAGAATGGAACCTTGATTCAGAAGATTCATTTTATCATCTTTTATAAAATTAAAAAACTCATTTTTCTTCACACATTCTTAATTCAAGACTAATATCTAATTTTGATTATAATCTTTCACAATATAATGTAACAATTGTATTTCACTATTAATCAATAATTTTATGTTATTCTAGTTATGATATGACATGAATATAGTGATTATTTTTATTTTATTGCATGATTTTGTGACTGTTTTGTGTTAGCTTGTAAGATTGGTGAAATGATGGAAAAATGGTTGCTTTATGGTTTAGGACATAGAACAACACAGTTCACAATCATTCATTCAAGGAAAACCCTGGAGATCTCAATCTAAAGTATGCAAAGGAGAAAGAGATCTTGCAATAGGGCTATCCTAGGGTCTGATTATAAACTAAAGAGGGGTTCACCACCAATATAGGGATTGGAAAGACTAATGAAATGCAAGACCTAGTGCTTAAACCTAATGGAGTGCAATACTTCACTAAATGACCTAAAAAAGTATTTAAATCAAAACATAAAGTTGAGAGATGAAAGGTGCGCACCTGGAAACTTGAATAGGACAAGATAAAGACTTGAAATGTTGAAAACACTATATTTGATGCTGAATGGGAATCATACGGTAGATTGGGAAATTTAGTACCAGGTTAGAATTTTTGGGAAGGAACTAGAAACTGGCACAGATATGACTTAAACTCTAGAAATTCGCAAATTTTCCTATACTGGGACTCTTACACCAGAAGTGGCGTATCAGTCTAGTTAGGATTTTTAGGAAATTCAAAGTCTAATCTTTCTCTTCAATATCTACTATGTACTTTCCACTTTATTTCTGGATCTGAAACTTTGATTTGCAACCTGTAGATGTCTTCCAATGATCTCCAATACAAGGTGACAACTTTGACAACTTTCTCCAAACTTTCTCTTCAATATGTCTTCAATCTAAACCTACAAATCACACACTAAAGAGAGGGGAAAATGTTGTTTTTTTAGTGGAAGGGGGTTTGCCTTGGTCAAACCCTGTTTTGGTAATCAAAACTTGAAATGAATTGAAATAGGAAAAGAGAATGATGAATGAACAAATTGTAATGTTGCAACTCACCAAATCCTAACAATAAAGTTCTACAAAAATGTATGAAGTGGCTCCAATGGATGTAGATCTTGACTCTTGCTTGGATGTGATAGATCTTGAATTGAATGCTAGCTTGAATCATGAAACCTTACATCACAATTGTTAGCTCAAAAAAAAACATGATGCTTGATGCTTGAATAATGCTCTAAAAATATTAATGATCAACCCTTGAATGCTCTTGAATTCTCTTGTAAAAACTTGAATGCTCTTGTTAACTCAAATTTGCTAGAATGCATGAATACTTGAAAGCTTGGGATGAAAATGAGTGAAAGAAACTTGTATTCAAAATTATTGAAATTACAACATTACAAGCTAACATCAAATCTAGGAGGATAAAATCCCGCCAAGAATTTGAATTAAATTTTATTTTGGGCCACACGGGACTCATACACCATAAGTAGCATACGAGTCCCATTAGGCCTAACTATGGGACACATTTTCAAAAATTCTTAAAATGATGCAAAATCTAGATTGGGACCTAAAAACCTAGGTGGGACCAAGGTGGAATATGAATCCTAGATCACTAAATATGGGCCATACAACATAAAAACACATAAATTATGATTGGATGTTGGTTTATTTCAGGATTATCCTCGAAAAGATGCATTAAATGGGGCTTGTGGATGTAAAATAAGGCCAATTAAATCATAAAGAAGCCCAATTATTTAATAAAACCCTAGAAAATTGTGAAAGTGTGTTACAACACTCTAAATAAGGCACTAATAACCTCATTTATCTCATAAGGACACAACACCTACATTTGTGAATATATTAGACATATTACAACACTAAATCAAGGCCATGTTAGGGACTACTTTATTTGCCATGATATCTAGCCCCCACTTTAGTGAGAGGAGGAACTTGTTTCCAACTCACACTAAAGTATACCAATACACATCAAGAGGGGTCCAAATGTGCCAATGCTAGTAAGACAGAAGATCTATGATCAAGAGGGTTGTCCAAGCCCCCAATACCAAGGTCCTATGGAAAACTAACATGGGCACAAAAGAACACACACGAAAATGATATCAAGAGAAATAACAAGGCACATGAATACACTACCAAAGACAAAGAGAAAATAAAAATAAAAATAAAGAGGGGGTGGGTCAAGCTTCGACCATTTGTCCATCACGATGTGGATCAAATCTAGGTTTGTCTAAAAAATGCATGCTCGCTCTAAGGCACTATAACTTTAGGTTGTCCACTAGGTGAGTAATTCAAGAAGGTGAGACACATACACACGTGGATGGTATGTGTTCACACACACATGCGAGTGGCTAAGGGAAAGTCATGCCTCAGATTGGTTTCCCGTTCAACCATACCAAAGTTATACCTCCTGATAACTTTGATAAGGTGCCACACAACAATGAACTTCAAGCTTCATGAGGCAAGAAAATCAATGTATGCTTGGAACTCGTCAACAAACAAGATGGCTCCACAGGCATGCAAAGTGTGTTATGCAAGGTGGCCATATAAGTAAAATTTTGTAAATACAAAATATAAAGAATGTTTAAAGGAGTCTTTCTCAGTTCATGTAAGGTCTTTAACTTAGGGAACATTGTGCCTAATGTCTCCAATAGAGAACCAATCAAAGAATACAAGATTCACAACTTAGGGGATGCAATGGGTCACATCAAGCCACTAAGAGGAATATAATGTGCTAGAAAGGATCATGCTCTTGAAGGACATCACACCCAATGTCATTCACAAAGTGAAAGATGCATCACATGAAGCAAGAAGACTACACCATGAAACATGAAAAAGAAAAAAAGAATAGTGCCAATGTATGCCCCAACTTTAAAGAAATTGCTAAACAACCATGTTGTGAAAAATTACTTTAAAGTAGAAAATGATAAATGCTAAAAATAAAGAGGACATAAGAGCTAACATAGAAAAACCTATGCCAAGTCATGAATTTCCAAATAAATCTACACCATGTAAAATAAAAGAGAGGGGTTGTGTCCAAAATGAAACTCCAAACACATGAGGGATCCATGGATTCAGGGTTAGTATGTTCTTGCTACAATATTTTTAAGAGATCCTGAAACTGTCATCCTTCCCCAAATACTCATAGAACTAGAAGAATGACACAAAGAGAGAAAAAAGTAAAAAAAACTTTCAGGTCAACATGCAAGAGACATGAATGTCTTGATGCCTTGCATCATCCCCAAAAGGAAAACACAAGACAAATGAAAATGATAAAGGGAAATATTTTGGGTCAACATGGAAGATACATGGAAGTCTTGATGCCTTGCATCATCCCCAAAAGGAAAACACAAGGAAAATGAAAAATATGAAGGAAAATCTTTTGGGTCAACGTGGAAGAGACATGGATGTCTCAATGCCTTGTGTCATCCCCAAAAGGAAAACACAAGACAAATGAAAAAGATAAAGGAAAAGCTAAAATATTTATGACATGGAGAAGAATGAAGGTACAAATAGAGAGATACATCATGTACATGCAATCACACAAAAGAAAATAAATTATTCAAAAGACTAGTTAGGCACATGCAATTCAACCTATTAACATGTCATTTGCATCCCAATCATGTTCATTGTATATAAAAGGTAGACAACTAGCCAAAGGGACAATAGCAAGTGTCGAACTAGGGTCATCACCAAGTTCAACACTCTTCTTAGGAGAATTATCATTTAAGCTCATGGAAGAGGAAAAAAATGTATTCAATTCATTATGCACCTCCTCACCAATTTTATTAATCTCTTCATCACAATAGGAGGTCAATTGATACTATCTAAAGAAGGGTTTAGCTTTTGTTACAGTTGCATTATAAGATCTTTTTGTTTCAGCAAAGGGAGAGACTCATCATGCATTGCTTCAGTCAAGTTTGGATCTTGATTTTATTTTTTTGTTTCTTAATTTAACCTTTGAGCCAAGGCACAACGTTTATGCCTACACTGTCTAGCACCTCTATTTCTTTTAGTTTTATTTTCAATTTGCATTTGTGTAGGAATGGGATGATCAACCCTAGGTTCCTTTTCTTCCCTAAGGGGAGGAACGAAACCATGGAAGGTTGTTCAACCACTTTATCTTTGACTTTGTAAACTTGTTTTATTTTAGGAGGTGTAACGAGATTGTTTTTTTATCTCTTGGTATTTTGTAGGAAGTAGGTAAAGGATCCATCTTAGGTTCGTATTGGTTATTTGGAATGTCTTTAGGCTCAATCATGGTTTTTTCAAGGATGGTAGGTTCAGTCATAGGTTTAGGAATGTTTTGAAGGGAAAATTTTTCTAAATTTCTTCTTAAACTTTTGGTAGGATTTGAAAAAGAATTCTTCTCATGGTTTAATAGGTTCCATAGGCTTGGGCCAAAATAAATCTAATGAAAAATTTCCACTAGAAGACAAAGGGTTAAAGCCACTATGATGCATGGTGAAAATTTCATTGTCAAAGGGAAACTTTAAGCATTTAAGCATAAATGATGGGACGGCTTACATTGAGTGTATCCATGGGTAACCAAGCCTCACACAAAATTGGTCTGATGTCGAGATGATGGAAAATGAAACATTTGATGTTTTCGGTCCTATGTGCAAAGATAAGATGATTGATCTCGTCATAGAGCAAGCAAAACCATTATACATCTTGATCCATGATTTCAATTTATCGTATGTTTCTTGGTAGAGCTCATGCACAAGTAAGAATTATTTGGTGATGAAATTCCCTCCACAAACATGATCTATTAATATCCCATTAGTGGGCTTATCATAGATTCGGTCAGCTATGTAAAGATGACCTTCGGTGCATGTTTAAGTATATCTTTGGATGAAAAATAAATGTCAAGAGGATTTTTAGGTCGGACCTTGCAATGTTGAGTTTCGACCAATGCAACCAAACCATTGGTAGGTTGTTTTTCTTGTTTATTAGTATCCATAGGACTTTGTTGAATTGTATTTATGTTTTCATCATCCATGTCAACATTCATCACATCAATATTTTTAGTTTCACTAGCTTTGACAAATCAAATATTATGTTTAGGTATGGGGTTGGTAAAGATTTGTAAGTTTTCGTTAGGAGGGGCAATAAACTTATTTTCTTGATCATTAGCACCTCCAATGGAAAGACAACTAAAATCGATGAGGTCTTGCACAAGATGTTTAAGACACTTGCAATGTTTCATATTGTGTCCATTTTGTTGGTGATAATGACAGTAAGAATTTGCTCTATATTTTTCCAATAATGGTTTATTAGGATCGAGAGTTTTAATGGGAGGCAAGGTAATCATCTTCTATTCTAAGAGTTGTGACATTGTGTTATGAATGGTATCGGGCAAGGGAGTGTATATATTGAAGTTTAGCTTTTGCTAAATTGAGGTAAAAATTGGTCATTTTTGACGTGGTACCCTTTTTCTCCATGTTTCCATGCCCTTACCCATTATTCAAACTATATTTTTAAATTTGATTTCTTTTTCATTTAGCTTACTATCAAACACTATGATACTTTATAAAAGCCATAATTTTGTGTAAATTTTAGTACAAATTTTAAACATATTTATGCTTTCATAATTCAACTTAAAAAATATTCAATATGACAATTTTAGTCATCACACATACAAGTCCAAACTTTAACAATGAAGTGTACACACATACGTTTTTATGTATCTACAATTTTTTTTTTATGAATATTTCTTTCTCTTGTACTTGATCATATTCAAAATCATTATCTTCTAGCTAATGTATATCTAATATAATAGATCAAATGAATCACTTTCATTTGGAAAACCCATATAGTTTTCACCGTGATTTTGAATCTTTTTATGTCTACCCTCTTGATTATGCACAAGACATTTTGATTCAAATTTTGATTTCACTAAATACAAGCTCAAAGATGAGCTCTTACAAAAGATCAAACTTTTTAATAAGGAAAGCTAAAAGGATAATTATAACTTTAACACTTGACATAGACACACACATACATCTTTATAGACTTTAGTATTGAACAAATGAAATAATGTCCTCACTACTTTATAGACTCATTCATAACTTTTGTACTTTATCTTCCTCACAAAACTTCCTATAACTCATATTTTTAAATTTAAAAATAACCCCCATCCTATTCACCATAATTATTCTTATATTATGTTAAGTACAAGTAAATTATACTAAAAAATGCTCGTTTAAGGGGATTGGATTCATATTTATAGAAGAAAATAATAATACACGGTGATGGCATATATGAAAGGGTTTGGTAGTGTAGTGTTGGAAAATGTACTTGTTTACATTTCAAACTATGTTTGGGCCCCTTAATTTAATTGGATTTAATTAAGGATCTAATTGGCCCTATTATGCATCTACAAGCCTAATTAGTTCCAATTTCTAAAAGGGGAATCGTGATTTAATTAATACAATTATCATTTTTAACACCTCAAAATGGATAGGTCATGGCAATTTAAGTCAGGACCCATTCACCTTTGCCCTTTAGTTGCTTAGTTAAAATTTTAAAAAAGTTTTTGGTGACCTTTTTATGATCCCAAATTCAAATTCAAATGTTGGCTTGTAATGTTTAATTTTTGGGAAATTAGAAAATTGCCAATAAAAGCAAGGTCTTTTTATCAATTCAAATCCTAGCACAAGAAAGATATTATTCCAAGAGCTAAAGCATATTTCTTAGTCATTTGTTGTAGCAATCAAGGTCTCAAGCATCATGCATGTTTTTGGAGCTAACATTGTGATGTAGGTTTCAAGAATCAAGATCACATCATTAATCAAGCCATTTCATGCAAAATCAAGAGTTTGAAGAGACCTACTAAGTTTCAGTTTTTCAAGGGTTTCAAATTAAGGGTTTGGTGATTTGAAATATAGAAAGTGTTCATTCATCATTCCTTTCATGTCTCATTATTTAAATTCAAGGTTTAATTACCAAAATGGGGTTTGACCAAGGCAAACAAACATTCACCAAAAAGAAAAAAAAATTCCCTCTTGTGTGTTTTGCAAATCTTAGGTTGCAGAAGGATTTAAGATCTATCAAAGGATAAAAATTGCAAAAGTTGTCAAAGTTGTCATCAAGCCATGAAAACTAACTTTCAGAATTCATTTCTGAAATTTTGATTGTGAAACTCAAAGGAATCTACAGTGCAGACCAGGGATCAAAGGACTATGAAAGCAATTTTCCAACCCCTATAGCAAGACCCATTCACCATAGGGCGAATGAGTCCTAGGAGGCCACTCAACATAGGCTTTTCATCATAGGTGCATAAAATAAATCCCTTCTCATATCTGTTGTTACTTGTATTTTGTCAGATTAAGGTTTAATTTAGAGGTTTCATGTGTTACATTGCATAATTGCATTCATTTAGTATTTTTTATTCATCTCCCAAAACTGCATTTCGGGCTGATTTACCCCATCCTAAGTCATAAGGAAAACAACAAGATCTTCACCAAAGTTGACTCACCTAAAGGTTGAAAGTCAATCTTTCCCTAAGTGATTTCTTTTTCATAATGAACTAAGGAAGATAAGTGCATCATACCCTCATTCCATTTGTGATGAACACATTTTCGATGTTTTGGATAGTTGACATGAAGTGGTTAATATCCTTTGTTTATAACAATCAAATAGCATTTGATGAATTTTTTATATTTAAAAACAAAATGTATTCCTTAAATTAATTGTTAAACAAAACTGAAAATTCTCATATTTTTAAATATTATAATGATTTTGTATTACTGCTGTGGAATAAACCTCCTACTTATCAAAAGTACATTTAACATGTTTCATTTTTTTTTACACTCACTTATAATTCATTTTATAAATACAACTTCAATTACTTTTAACTCGTACATTATGCAGATTATCTATATATACCCATACCTAATATTACAACAAAAACCTTTTTCACATCTAAACGCCTTTATCTATACATACTCACACATATTTTTTCAGAGAATCTTGCTACTTTATGGAAAAGTTTCGAAAGCTAATCTTGGATGACCAAAAGTACATATTGTTTCCTCATTAAGAAGACGTCAAGTTTTTTTTTGCAAAGACACAAATTTATCTATCCATGAATTTTTGGAGGTTAGAAATTGTGAAGGAGCTTGACAATTTCTCATTTCGTCATTGACTTGATATGGTGAGAGCATTATCAGCTCATTTCAGACTGTATATCTATATATACATATGGCAATTGTGATTATAGTGTGGCAACAATATCAAGAATTGCAAGCAATTCGAGAGTTTTTAATATCCAATAGAAGAGTTTGTTAAAAGAATGGATGGGAAAGAAGAAGAGTACGTGTACAGATCAAAGCTTCCAGAAATTTCATTAGCAAACCATCTGCCATTACATGCCTACTATTTTGAAAGAATGGCGGAGGTGAAAGAGAACGTGCATTATAGAGGGGTTGATGGGGAAAGTTTACTAGTATGAGCAAGTGAAGTTGATAATCACACGGGTTGGCGTGGTCTAGCCAAACTGGGCGGGGTGATGTAATAATGGTTCTACTTCCCACTTGCCCTAATTTTGTATTTACTTTCCTTGGAGCATCCTTGATAGGTGTCATCACCACACCTGCCAATCCTCACTACACACCCGATGAGATTTCCAAGCAGGCTCACGCCTCGGGCGCCCAAATCGTCATCACTCAGGCTATGTACGTGGAGAAGCTGAAGAATGTGAAGTAACATACTATTATTGTGATAGTTGAGGACCCATCACCACATGGATGTGTTGCTTTCAGTGTTGTGGCTGAAGAAGGTATTTGTGTTATATCCTTTCACACTAAAACACCATAAAAAAGTGAATTTGTAATTTTTTATCTAATTACTAAATCATTTGATGATTAAAAATAGCCTGTGAAATGGGATTTGAAGTGGGAGCCGAGGAGGTGGTTGCGCTGCACTTTTCTTCTAGGACGACTAGGCTTCCCAAGGATGTTATGTTGACGCATGCAACACTTGTTTCTAATGTTGCTCAACAGTGTTGGAATTTAATATTTTTCCTGAGCCTCTGCTCATTCGTCAGTGCCCCTGCAGCCTTAACCTACCTGTCAGGAGCCTTTCTATTTTGGGGATCCTCCTTGCAACTCCTGATAGCTCCAAAATTTATTAAGGTGGCTTATTTTGAATTCAGAATTTACTACGCTAGGTGATTTCAAAATTTTGAGGGGGAATGTTTGTTTTAGACAAAATGGATTGAAAGCACATTATTCTATCAGTTGAAAGAAGTCAAAAAGTTGAAGAAGTTTTTTGCAACAGCAAAAGGTTTAGTAGAAAGAAGTGAAGTTGCAGCAGCAACATAAAACATTTTGTGCAAGGAGCTATTGATAGCTCTGGATTGCTCAGAGTTGTTGCAGAGTGTTTGCAGTGAGCAACTAATTGCTCCTAATTACTCTGAGTTTGTCAGGAACAAAAGATAGTTCCATTTGTATTGTTGTAGAGAGTTGTTGATAGCTCCTGATCATTACTAGTCTAGTTGAGCAGCTTCTGATCGCTCCCAGAAAGTTGTAATAGTTAGTTTTTAGTTAGTTTTTTATTTTGTCATTTCTAGTTGTTTAATAAAGAATCAAAGTTGCATGTCTACCTTGTGTTTCCACATTTAAGATTTGGGTATTTCCAGCTTGACTAGAAAACAAAGTAGCAGCTCTGTATTTTTCATTTATTTTTCAAATCTCTACATGGTATCAAAGCTTTAGGCCCCATTTCCTTGTGAGTTTGGGCATTTGTATTTTCTGGGTATTGAGCCTTTTTATTTTAGGAGACATGGTTGGAGATGAAGCAAGGATTTGGCAGTAGCCACTATCCTTTAATGGACAAAACTATGACATTTGGGCCAAGAAGATGAAGACCATCATGGTGGAAAATGATTTGTGGGATTTTCTCATAAATGGGTTCGTGGACATCACTGACCCAGTTGCATTTGCATCTCTCACAAATAACCAGAAGACCTAGTTGAAGGAGCAGAGGAAGAAGGATGTAAAAGCTTTGAGTTTAATCGAAGCAACCTTGACAAAGGCCATTTTTTCTAGAATAGCAGCAGTTGAGTATGCAAAAGAAGCTTGGGAAATCCTTCAGACTGGCTACAAAGGGACTGATAAAGTTAGAGGTGTGAAGCTCCAGCTACTTTGAAGAGAGTTTGAAGTTATTGAGATGAAAGAAAGTGAGTTTGTTACAGACTTTCAAACAAGGTTCTCTAGTTTGTTGAACCAGCTAAGAGCAAATGGAGATGTGATAGAGGAGCTCAAGATTGTTGAAAAACTTCTTAGATGTCTACCCACAAGGTATGATCCTCTTGTTAAATTGCTATTGAAGCAACGACAAACCTTTCTACTTTGACAGTGGATGAGTTAATAGGTTCTCTCCATACCCATGAGCAGCATTCAAAAAGGTCTGCTACTACTTCCCATGAGCAAGCTTTCAAGGCTCAATCAAATGCAAGAGGCAGAGGGAGAGGTAGAAATCGCTCCCAAAGAGGTAGAGGCAGATCCAATCAAAGAAA
>VCHN02000527.1:0-35624 GCA_007115665.2 Sequoiadendron giganteum
TAAATAGGGCACAATTTTTGACTTAGGAAATTAGGGCCTAAAAATATTACGTGGAAATCATCAAACCAACACTCGAAAAAGGATTGGATGAGTTATTTAACAGATCAAAGACCTTTAAGAACCCTTAAATCTCTTCGAAAATGACACCCTAAACCCTAGGTCACGGCAATACGAACATGACCAAACGTGAAAACAACCGCGGTGAGGAAAACAAACCAAAAAAACATAAAAGAAAGAAAGAAAGATGGTGAAAGAAAGAAAAACTAAGAACAAAAGAAACACCGCGAAAACAACTGAAGATTCACGAGCAATCTCGCGAATGCCCGAAGGACACCAAGCAAAAACAAGACATGAAAATTGACAAAGGAAACGAGGCAAAAAAAAAAAGAAGGTCCACCTACCTCAAAACGCTACCTAACCAGTTGACACTTGATCCAAATCCACGCACAAATGTTTGCTCCTCGACCAAATCGTGCTCCTTCTTCTCTATCTTGGTTCTGGTTCGTGAAAATAACTCAGGCAATAATGATGTGCAAAATTAACCTTAATTAGGTTTTAAAACTCGATTTCACATGTGTGAGGAGCCTGCAATTAATGCCATTAATGTGGTTGGTCAAGCGCGAGATCATGGAGAGAACAAGTACACAACTATCGCGCAACATAAGTAAAGTGGAGAAAATAAGAAAGTGGGGGCGGGATCGGGATCGAGACTTTCCAAAGAACTTTTACAAAGTTCTTGGTTTGGTTTTGATTATGAATCTGATTCCGCCAAGGACAAAGAAAACAAGGAAAACAACAAAAGAAAGACAACAAGGTGGATACAATATCAGAAGGACCAAACCCAAGACAAAACGGACAAAAGACAAAGGCGGAGGCATAGGCGGGACGGGAACAAAACTTGGAACTTGTAAAAGTTCTAAGTTCACGATCCGTTCTGGATCCGACCCCGCGAAAGGAAAACAACACGGACAAAAGACAAAACAAAAGGAAACAAACGGGAGTAGGATCATAACAGAGCTAAGAGATGGAACCTAAGTAAGTTCCAAGTCAAGGTTTGGTTCCGGTTCCAGTCCCGCCAGAGCAAAAGAACAAAAACAAAGACTTAGGAGAAAAGAACAATTACTAAGTCCCAAACGAAAAGACACAAGGACAAGAAACCAAAGGGGGGCCTATTTTGACCAAAGCAAAAAATGGGGTGGTTATGCAAGGAATAACAATAGGTACTAGGGAAGGAAGCTCCAAAACTTTGAGTTTGAAATAGAATTCACTATTGAAAGGTTGTTAGGATCTCAAACTTTAGGGAGGAATTTAATTTGGTACCTTAGACAAAGGAACCCCAAAAATCTAACTTTGAAAAAAAAATGTTAGGGTTGTACTTTCAACAATCACTAACTAGGTACTTTAATAAGAGGATTTTGAAACTTTGACTGAAAGCGATCATAAGCTTTTGCAAAATCAATTTTGAGAAAAATGCCTTTTGATTACAGCATCTCACCCATTCCATGCCTTCTCAAACCACAATAATTTTGTCTAAGATGAACCTAGATTTAATAAAACCAGTTTGCTTCAAATGCACAATCTAAGGTAGAAGATGGCAGATTTTTAAATCAAGGGCTTTGATAATAATTTTATAAAAGACATTGAGGAGTGTGATGGGCCACTAGTTATAGATATCCTAGGGATTGCCAGCTTTAAGTATGAATTTTATATTACCTTTGCTAATAAGATTACCTAGGGTTTTAGAATGAAAAGCTTTGAGGTAAACCTCATGGAGATCTTTCCCCACACAATCCCAAAGGGCCTTGTAGAACTCATAGGGGAACCCATCAATTATCGGGGCCTTATCATCATCCATAGTGTTGAATTCTTTGAAATCTTTAATTATGAGCAATTGCTCACATAAAGCTTTTTGGGTTGAGGAGAGCCTATTTGGCACAACAACAAGACAATCTTGGAGCATTTGATGTTGCTTAGGAGTGTTGATGGTTAAAATGACACAAACAACATTAAAACAGAATATTTCTACTTTATTTCTCCTGAAAAAGAAAGACTACATGTAGTGGCCTAACTCCCAAGGTCCTGGTAGTTGGTTCTCAACTATCTGATGTCACTCAATTGGTTCATGCAACTGTAATATTCAAGGGGCATGTGCTGGTAACAAAGGATTCAAGCTATGACTCTCTTTGTCAAAGTAATTCCTATAAATCAATGGGTTTAAAATAAAAAGAAAAAGATAGATCCAGGGGGTAAATCAATAAGTATGAATTAAATTTATCTAATATCCAAACATATACTTTTAACAATGAATGTTTTCTTAACCAATCACAAAAACCATAGCATGACACAACCCACAGTATAACTGTACCATCGTATACATCTTAGGTGCTTAATTCAATTCCTCTATTCGCCTATCACAAGTATTTCCAAGATTTCAAAACCACACACATTCATTCATCATTAAAACTATAGATCAACAGACTTTAATAACCTTAATTCAATGACAATTTAACAAGATAATCTTTAAACCTGGTTTCTTCTAATGAATTTCATCACATAAGAAACTATCATGCTTCAGCACAATCACTGGCATTCAAGTGGATTATAACTCATTAACCTTATCAATCAACACAATTCAATGCAAACTCCATATTTCGTAAACCTGCAATTCTATTAACTGTAAAACAAGATCTGGTACAATGTATCTCTGCAAAAATTCTCTATAAAAATTCTATCTCCTAGCACTAGGTAAGCCAATCCAATTCTCAATTAGCCGACCCTTACAATGTAATACCCCACGGGTATTCATAGAATACAAAAAAAAAGAAGTTCGAACTTTACTTCTATCTTAGGCTTTCCACCTTTTTAGGAACAATCAATTGTCTTGGAAACTCAGATCAATTTCGATCTTGAGTTCTTACATTATACATTCAGTTTGATCTAACAATAGAAGATAGAAAATAGGAGAAAAGAAGATCACACATCCTTGAGACTGCCAGTGCTGCATGCATGCAACATGCAAGGAAGAAGATCATCATGCATCATGCAAGGAAGAAGAATATTATGCATGCAATATTTTATGTAGGTGATGCTAGATCCGCTATGAACTCATCATAACTGGTGAAGACTTGTTGTAGCATATCCATGTTTGGCCCATCAATCCAGTCATCTTCAAACTTGATGCGATCCAATTCAACTGCAACAAATTCTTTCATGCTTTTTACCTTGACCAACTCTCTTCCTACAACTTTTATTTCTTCCTTGACTTCTACAAGTCGGTCTATCACTAAGTCCTCTCCATCATCCTGTATGAGTCCTTGGAATCTCTCATTCCATTTCTCTCTAACCTGACTTAACGACATGCCATCTTTAGTCATTACATTCACATCTACTATTATAGCCATAACCGCTTCCAACTCTTCCAACTGCTCAATTAAATTATTAACTGCTTCCTGAATTTCATCCTTATGCTTGCTCAAAAAGCCAATCCTAAACTTAAGGATATGAGAAGTCTTTTCTACAAAATCTTTATTATCATCTTCGAGTATAGATTCTTCTAGAAGAGTAGTTAGAGGCAATGTATTTATCTTCTCTAACTTTTCACTATACTCTTTGTACTCTTCTTCTAACTTCTCGGAGGCCTCAATATATTGATGCATCTCTTTTATTACTCCTTCCACCTCCTTATAAATTTCAAATCCCTTTTCCAAAACCTCACCTACCTCCCGGTTCACTTTGTCTATCCATTTGTCAACCATCTTCGCCTTACCTCTAACCTGCACCAAATCATCAACCTCCTTTTTGCTTAGCAAAACAGGAGTCTCAATTGCTGCAACCTTTAGTGACCTTGGAGAGGAGACACTCTTCAAAAATGAATGTAACTGATCTAACTGAGCCTTAAGCTCATCTTTCTTTTATTTGTCCTCGATCATCCTTGATTTTTTCGTTGAAGCCACCACATCAATCAGATTCATTTGTTGATTTCTAGTGGGTCTTCCCAAGTTAACCGTACTCAATTGATAGTATGTGAGCTGCATATCCCCTACCTCCTTTTCAATCATAGGCACGGCACATTCAGCAACTATCTCCCCTTTATCTGTGAGTTTGGTAGAATGCAAAACTTTAGCCCTCTTCTTGGGCCTTTCCTATTCAATTTCCTTCATCATGTCCTCCCAATTAAGAGATTGAGGAGGTGTTCTAGCTCTCTTCTACAGGTCTAATTTCAACCATGTAGGAGCACTAGGAGTCATCATCATGGAAGAGGAAGCAGCAACTGTAGAGGAGGGTTGAATATCTACCTCGGGTTGAGAATCAACCTTTGCCTTTTCTTGTTGCTCCTGCAGCACATGCATCTGCACCAACTTCTCAGCCTCTTCCCTATCTCTTTGTTCCTGTATTCTCCTGTCTTCTTCTTCTTTTCTCAATCTCTCCTCTTCCCTTTGATCTTTCTATAACCTTTCTTTCTCCAAGGCCTCTCTTTCCAACCGTTCTGCCTCTAAAGCTTTAAGTTTTGCAGCTCCGACCTCTTCTTCTTTCCTTAGAGCTTCAGCCTCCTGTTCTTTTTGTCGGGTCTCCTCAGCAAGTTTCAATCTAGCAACCAGGGCTTCCTTTTCCCTTCGGTTTCTTGCTTTCTCCTCCTCGAGATCATGGATCTTCTGTATCAGTTCCAACTTGTCATTTTCTGCCTTGACCTTGATCTCATGCTCTCGTTGCCTCATTTGCTCCTCCATTGTATCACCTGTTGTCTTTGTTTCAACTTCTTTTACCTTTGATTGCTGCTGTTGAAGTAGAGCATCAGCTTGCAACTTTACCTCCATTTCCTTTTGTTTCTCTGTAGTAGCCCTTGTATCAGATTCCCTGGTAGCATCTTCAAATTGTTTCCATTGGTCTTCCTATGTAAGAATCTGCTCAATAGTAGGATCTAGAGGCATGTTTTCTTGCAAGTTCTTCTCTGACAGAGTTTCATCCGAGTCTGTCTCAATTTCTACCAACTCTTCCTCCACTTCTTTTCCTTTAGTAGCTTCAGCCATGGCATACAACACTCCTTGAACTTCTTTACTTTTCTTTCTTGTGAGTGGGGATTGTGCAGATGACTCACCCAATGCGGGCGTAGGAACGACAGCTTCAATTGGAACATCTCCCTCAGGTGTCTCTTCTTCTTCATCAACTATGTCCAACTCTGTTTCTTCAACATCAGGAGGAAAGAATTCCAATGGTTCCTTGGAAGGTGCCTTTATTTTAATCCTCTTATACCCTTTACCTTTCTTGAGGATTGGTCCCTGAGGAGCTTGAGTCCTCGTCATCAACCATTGCACACTTCTATCCAAGACTGTTCTTCCCAGTTTCTTAATGTCAGTCGTTTCTTCTTCATTCTAGTCTATTGGATCTAAGTTTTTGGTGCCAATCTTCAAAGCTTCATATGAGGGATCTAATACCACTCCATCATCCACCAAAGTGTCAGGAATATTATCTTTAATACCCAGCTCTACCATAAGTGAGACTGGTAATCTCTCATAATTCTTCTTCCTTAAGTCATATTCATCCTGCCTATCACACCAAAAATCCTCTAACAAATTAAAATGTCTGGTAAACACTGAAGGTAATAAAGCATACATCTTCTTCTTTGGATCAAAATACTTACGAGCTGTATACAATCCCAATTTTAATTGTATCAACTCATTACAAACCACCTTTGCTGCCTTCAAGTGTTGACAACCATATTCCCCCAACTTCATGGGAAATTTATGGCATCCTGTCTTGTGCTTCATCCCAAATCTAGCATTAACTCCAATGGCTTGATATACAAATTCCATAAGCACTATTCTATTGCTGTAGCATCTTGGAAGTAAATGGGGATGACCCTCAAAACCAAACAATTTGAAGTATGTAAATTTGGGGTATTGGATGTACCAACTTCCCCATTCAGAAATGAATGCCATAGCTTCTTGGCTTAACCTGTATCCTGCATCTCCACTCAACTGGTTGATAACCACATATAAAAATGCATCATTGACTCTTCTGAAGTGATTCTCAGCAACCTGAAGAGATAATTGATCATAGTGTTCCCATACCTTCTTTTGTCCATCCAAGACTCCCATTATACCTACTCTGTTTAATCCTAGGAAAATCCCCAATCTTGCTGCAGCATAGACCACATATGAAGTCATGAAGAAAGATTTGGTTTGTCTGACCCTTGTGAGTTGATCATGTATGGCATCAGAAACAATCATTGACCAATCAAATTGATAATCACCCTGAAAGATCACTTGAATAAAATGAAACATCCATTCCTTGAAATGGAAGGCATCCCTCTTCCCAAACACTCTGGACAACATCAATATTAAATCCGATATCTCCTTCTTGAAGTCTGCCCTCTTTGGCTGATCTGCCAGTTTGCTCAAAGACTTCTTCTCGATACTTAACCATCTTTTGTTTAAATGAGACTTATTGGAGTCTTTATGCTTACTGTATTTCTCCAATGCCTCAGCCTCAGTCAACTGCACTAAATTCTTGGGATCAGGAACATTGAATATGCTTTGGAACATCTGCGGAGTAAGATCTATAATCACATTATTCTGTGAATCCATGCATAATCTTGTAGCTGGATTATAAGTACTGGCCACTATACATATCAACTCCGGACACTGAACTAACAAAGGAAACACAGTGATATGTGTGAGATCGGAGTCAACAATCCTTTGAGTTCTCCCTGTCAAGTTTGCCCTTTCTGCAAAGGTCTCTTCATGTAATTCTTTGAAACTATACTGGCCCAGATTGATAACTGTGATATCTGACCAATTTGATTCCACCTTGCTCGCCTTCACCACCGGATTCCTATGATCATACCTTAATGTATAAGGTAGCTGTTCTGGTTTTACCTTCTTGATTTTCGATGCAGGCTTTGACGTTCCTGCCGGTTGATTCCTTCGAGCAGCCTCTCCTGATGTTCCTGACATCTCTCAAATCTCCTGCAAGCAAACCTCTAATTAGACCTTCCAATAAATCATTATAAAACATGTTCTAAAAACATACCTGTTACATATACATCAGAGCCGGAGTCGAACAAAAACACAAAATAATCACTTTTACAAGACTGGCGGACTCGGAGCAAAAACCAATATAGGAACTTCAGCTAGTAACAAACGGGCTCGGAGTCGGAGTCGGGAAAGTTATCGGAACCGGGATCGGAATGAAAAAGGGATTTGGTTTTCTTCAAATTCCTTTCATTTCATATTCTATTTCCATTCCACCTCTGCCTCCGATTTGGTTATCGTTACTTCGACAAAAGACTTTCCACCATATGCAGAGCCGGACACGGGATAAAAACAGAACTGATAACCTTACAAACAAAATTCTTAAGTTTAAGAGCAGTTATGATCCCGCCTCCGCTCACATACTTCAATAAAACCTTTTTAGAACTCGAAATCGAAAATGAGATAGAAATGGAATTGATAACTTTGGAAAAAACAAACTCTTATGCCAATACCCATTCCAATCCCGCCTCCGCCTATGCTAATCATGACATCATCAAATTTATTCATTTTCATCATAACTTCATGATTAAACCTAGGTCGCCATAAAATAGCAAAGGAGCTTAAAAACTCTACCCTCACACGACCGTGGGGAACAATTGTATTTTAGAGCCATTTATTTAAAACTTATTTTAAAGTAATTGCAGAGACCGACAAAACCCTAATCTAACAAACTTAATAAAACTAGGGCACGGGTTTTAAAACCCTGCCATTCTACCAAACGACGAAACCCTAAATTAAACAATAAATCTAATCTACCTCAACTCACTGTAAAATCTCTAACCTACCTCACTGTAAAATCTCTAACCTAACTCATGCCATAATAAAAACCTTTAATCTAATCTAAATCTACTGCAAATCGAAAACGACACGACGTGATCACGATTAAGACGTGAAAGCGACAATGCCCAAAAATAGAAAGAAACGACACGACAAAATAAAACAACAAAGATTAAAACAAAACAAAACAAACCAAAACAAGAACCTGCTCGCTTAATCACATCGATGATCATAAAATTGCTTTAAAACACAATGATTGAACACGTGAACAGATACAAAGCAAAACACAACAAACACAACTGCAAATAAAACAACGAACAACAAAGATAAAAGACCTACCTCAAATGCAAACAAAACCACGCCAACTTTCTGAATCGATCCACACACAATCCCTTCTCTATCTCGATCAATTTGCTCAAACGAACTCTGCTATTGCTCTTCGCGCTCTCAGACTTGTAATAATAACAATAATAATCGGCTTTAACCCTTAATAAAGAAAAATATGTGAATTTCTACCTACATTGGCAACCACCATTAATGCATTAAAACGCAGTAAAGACGGAGTCGGAACTGTAAGAGAACGAACACTGGTCTGCAGTGCAACTTCAGTCAAAAAGTCAACGACAAAAATTGGCGGTGTTGGAACTAAAATGGGATCAGGATCTTAAAATCATAAACTTTCCAAACCTTATCCCCATTTCGACTCTGCGTCCGACAACTAAAAACAAAACAAAAACAAAAACAAAAAGTTAAGTAAAAGACCAACCTAATAAAATAAAACACAAAAACCGAGACAAACAAACATTAAAAAGGGAGCGGAGGCGGGATCGGAATTGAATTTGATTTTACAAAATTTGAAAAATACCATCCCAATTCCCACTCCTGCTCCACTTCCACCAAAGAGCAAAAAAAACAAAGGCAAGACTGTCAGAATAGAACCAAAATACACCTCAAAAGATCTTTCAAAACCCGATTCAGATCCGGTCTCGCCTCCAAGAAAGAAATCAAAGAAAAACAAAGTATTGGAAAAACTAGACTCCAAACTTTGTTCCAAAAACAACTAAGTACAAAAACACAAAGGGGGACCCATTTTGACCAACACAAAAGATGGGGTGGTTATGCAAGGCATAACAAATGGTGACTCGGTTGGCAAAATGGTTTACCTATTTTCAAAATACCCAAAGAAAATTTTAGTCACCCAAAAACTACTTGGCTTATAAACACCTTACCTTGAATGAGATCAGATATTTGTAAGATAATCCTGAGTTTGAATCTCAAATGTAATGTGCTCATGAGTTATTTCTGAATCTGAGTGTGTGCCTATATTGTGCATCATTCTTTGTAGATACTTTCTCTGCTTGTAAACAACTATACCTAAGTTTCAAGCCACATAAGTTGAGTCCTTTAACTATCGTACAGTAAAATCCTGGGTATTGCTCCGCTGCTAGATAGACGTCCATAGCCCTGATGGAAATACCTCTAGTCCTCTCAAAGCATTGCTCTACTACCAGATAGGCATCCATAGCCCCGATAGAGATACTTGATTACCCACTTGATATTGAGCTTTTTCTTTCTTTATTTCTCTTTCTCTCTCTTTTTTTTTTTTGAATAGAAATTCTTTTATGCATCTCTCAATACTCAGATTCAATGAATCTAAAATGTGGGTTGAGTACTACAATGGATTTCATGATAGTTTTGGAATCTGATTTTTCACTTGAAACATAGATAGAGTCACTCTAAAACAAATAGGTAACTACTCATGCAGATGTTTTTCTAATTTGGTGACAGATCTTTGATCACAATTCATGAGATATTCACATTTACATCTTCTGTCCTTAATAACTTTTCCAACCCAAACTAGAATGATCATAAAACATAAGTTTTAGAATGAAATCCTTTTCAGTGATTATAATGAGAATACCTAAACCAATTTCTCTCCTAGTACCAATAGTATACTTTGAATAACAACCCCCTAACTTTGAGATGAGCAAAATAAGAATCCCCAATGAAACAAGACAAAACAAAACCAAACAAACAAAAACAAAGAAAGAAAACAAAACAAAACAAACAAACAAGCAAAAACTAAAACTAAAACCTAAAAACTAAACTTAATTACATATGATACAATATAATACATTCTTTTCAAAACACCAGACTTTTTATGCACCAAAATAGTGCTTGAGAAACTGACCATTAACTGGTAATGGAACAGACTCTCCTGTTAGGGTACTCAAACGAAAGGCATTCTCCCCTAATATTTCAGCTATTTGGTAGGGACCTAACCAAAGTCTATCAAATTTCTGATGGTCTCCCTTCCTTTCTCTAGCCTTATCCCATAATAGCACAAGGTCTGATATTCTAAAAGCTTTCACTTTGGCTCTTTTGTCAAACCAGCGCTTGACAACAACCTGATGTTTAGAGAATTGCTGCAAAGCAGCATCTCTTTGTTCTTCCATGTTCAACAAGTTAAGCAATCTTACCTCAATCCTATCATCCCTATTATAAAACTCCTGCATAAATTTCAGAACAGGTATTTGTAAATGTATGGGAAAGATTGGATCCTGGCCATAAACTAGCTTAAAGGGTGAATTACCTAGGGCTGCTTTAATTCTGGTTCGATCTGCCCATAAGGCAAATCTCAACTGGGTATGCCAGTCCCTAGGGTTACTTTCTAACAACCTTTTTATTACTTCCAATAAATTCTTATTTGTGGACTCAGCCACTCCATTCCCCTGAGGGTAATAATTGGAAGAATATTTTAATACAATCTTATGCTCATAAGCCCATGAAATAAATTCAGCAGAGGAAAAAGCAGGGCTATTATCACATACCAGAGCGAATGGAACTCCAAACCTGGTTGTGATGTTCTCTGTTAGAAACTTAATAACCACCTCCGTGGTGCTATTTTTGCAAGGCAAAGCCTTCGTCCAACGCATGCAATAATCCGTCGTAGTTAAGATGAATCTATGACCTGCAGAAGAATTTGGATTAATCACCCCTACAAAATCAAGTGCCCATTGGGAAAATGGCCTTACCTCATAAACCGGCTATAGAGGCATTGCAGGATTTCTTTCTCTTGATACAAAAGTTTGACATACATGAAAAGTCCTACAATGTTGATGTGCATCCCTAAACACATAAGGCCAATAGTAACCTGACCTTAAAATCTGATGAGCCAACGCATCAGCAGATCCATGTCCTATTCCATGCCTACCATGAAATTCACTTATAGCATGTTTAGCTTCTTGTTGATCCAGACAACGCAAGTAGATTCCTTGGAAATTCTTCCTATAGATTGATCCTCCTTTAAGAATATAATGGGTGCTTTTCATCCTTAGTGCTCTTCTTTGAGTTGCATTCATCCCTTCTGGACACTTGTTGTTGAGGAAGAAAGAAACTAAGTCTATATACCAGGGATCTTTTGTGAATGACTTAACAGTGTATTGTTGACAAGTTATACTTCTGTCCACTTCAGCCATTGCCTTTGATTAACCTTGACCTCTTACAAGCTTCATTGGGTGAATCTCCAAGTCAAATTCTTGCAAAATGGCCATCCATTTCCCTCTTCTTTCTCCTAGCTCACTTTGCATCAGGAGGGATTTTACAGCTGGATCTGGGACTATAGCCATCACTTGACTTCGGATTATGTAGTGTCTGAATTTTTTCACTGCTCACACCAATGCAAAAGCCTATTTTTCTATTGATGAATATCTTACCTCTGCATTCTTAAAGGGAGAGCTCATAAAAGCAATAGGCCTCTCTTCATTCTCTTCTCTTCTCTGTGTCAAGACTGCTGTACATGAATGTTCAGAAGCAAAAGAATAGATGTAAAAGGGTTTTAGATAATCTGGGCTTGTTAAAACAGGTGCCTCAAATATAGCTTGTTTAATCTGTATGAAAGCAGATTTAGCCTCTTCACTCCATTCAATCTTCACATCCTTCTTCATCATTTCATTAAGTGGTTTAACAATTTCTGCAAACCCTATTATAAACTTCCTAACAAAATTAACCCTTCCAAAGAAAGATCTCATCTCCTTCTTACTTCCTGGCCTTGTCAACTTCAAAATGGCTTCTACTCTATCAGGATCTATGGAAATTCCCTCCTCTGATATAATGTGACCCAAAAGCTTCCCTTTAGAAACTCCAAATACACATTTCTTTGGATTGAGAGAAACACCATAACTAATACATTTCTTCAGTACTTTCTCTAAATCAACAGCATGATCTTCTCTACTCTTAGAAAAGATGGTCAGATCATCAACATAGATGATTATACACTTTCCTATTCGATCTTTAAACACTATATCCATCGCTCTCTGAAAAGTAGCACCAACATTAATCAAACTAAATGGCATCCTCCTGTAGGAAAATGTGTCCCACTTTGTAGTGAAAGCAGTCTTCATCCTATCCTCATGACTTACCAGTACTTGATTATATCCTGAATATCCATCCAAGAAAGACATCATTTGAGATCCATTAACCTTTTGCAATACTTCATCAAGAGAAGGTAATGGATAATTGTCCTTCTTAGAGGCTTTGTTTAAATTTCTGAAATCCACACATAACCTGATTTCCCCATTCTTCTTCCTCACAGGAACTAGATTAGCCACCCAGGTAGAGTGTCTAACTGGAAAAATTATTCTTGTAGCCAAAAGCTTTTGTACTTCTCTCTAGATCAGAGGCTCGATTAATGCATTGACTAGGCGTTGCTTTTGGTGAAACGGCTTGGCTTTTGGCTTAAGAGGAATCATATTTGTGATGACAGATGTATCAAAAGTCTTCAAATCATCGTAGCTCTAAGCAATTGCTTCAATATTTTGCTTTAAAACTTTGATTATCTCATCCTTTACTTCCCGAGGACAAGTCTTTCCTATAAGAACATTCCTTTCTACCCCTGAGTGAGTCAAATTAATTGATTCATACTTGCCTCCCTCACTCTTTGTAGGCATTCTCTGATAAGCACGTGGATCTGAATCAAATATCCTCTCCAATGCTATCATCCCTTTTGGAATATTATTACTCTTTAAATCCATTATCCCTTCTGGATGGTCACTTTCTGTATTGTCATTTCCCGGATTCCAATCTCCTTGATCCCTATCAACATCATCAATTATCTGTCCTTGAAATACATTAGAACTCTCCAAAAAGGCTAAAATATGTTGGTCATCATTAAACACCTAGAAGTGTCTAACATTGTCAGGAATTACAGGAACTGAAATCAATTCCACAGAAAACCTTTTCAGATCTGAATCCTGCATGGGCTCTAATGTACTTGCTGCAACGACAAGAGCATCTGCTATTTGATTTGCTTCCCTTGGAATAAGAGTAATCCCAAAGGCATCAAAATCTTCTATTAAATTCCAGACCCTATTCCTATAAGCAGCCAATCTTTTATTATGGCAAGTGTATTGACTATGTCTTGATCTGTATAGGATCTAGACTAAATTGCAGTTTAAATGCTTAAACTTTTACAATGCTTTACAATGATTATTTCAAGTTAATTAAAATAAAATTAACTTAAGGAAATAACATAAAGAACGTAATCAAGGTGATTATAACAGAATGAAAAGAAATGAGAGACAGAAAGAGAGAAAGAGAGAAGTGCAAACAGTGTTTGATTTCGGAGTTCGTCACGAGAGTGACTACGTCTCCGGGTCCACTCCAATAGAGTGTGACCGATCCGATTAATCTCCAAAATCATTTACAATGCACCACAATCATTCTCCAAGCACTCCGGCAGCGTAACGACGCTCTGATATGCAAGAATGATCTGAAAGAATTCTCCAACAAGACCTCTCTTTGACGCCTCAGCATTAGAACTTCATCACCTGAAAAAAAACTTGATTTTCACTCTCACCTTACACCCCTTTTTATACATAAAATTTTCTCAATTTGGCTCTCAACCAATTGATTTGGAAATATTCACCTTATCTCTCCAAAAATTACATAAAATCTTTAACAATCTCCCTTTTACACATAAAAATCTTCATATCCCCTAATTACATCAAAATAATCAGGATAATCTCCCTTATTTGAATAAAAATCCATAATAAAAATCCCCTTAATTATTTTAAGCCCTTCAAGTATTCATTTTCGGGCTAATATTGTTTTGGGGGTTTGGATTTAATCCTTAAAAAAGGATTATAGTTGGTTTTAATTTTCAATTTAGGGGGTTTGTTTTAATTTTTATAGGCATTCGGTTTTAAAAATATTGAATAAAACAAAACCGATGCCAATAATAGTATAAAGCCAGCGCGTGGCCTTACGGTGAGTAAGTGTTTTGTTACACCGGTGGTCCCGGGTTCCACTCCCGGCCATTCCAATTTTAAAACAAACTTTCGAAACTTTAACAATAAAACAAAACCGCTGCTATATATGGTTAGCGGCGGAGATTTTGGTGAAACGGCGGGCCGGGATACTCGGAGCTGTGAGGTTGGGTGTTCAAATCCCCAACAAACCTTTTTTAACAAACAACCGTCGGCGTGGGAAGAATGAAGAACCGAGCCACGTGTCGCACCAGGAGGGTGCCACGTGGCAAACACTGACTGGCTCATTATGCTGACGTGGATGACAACTGTCGCTGACATGTAAGCTGACTCAACTGCTGACTGGGCGCTGACTGTGTCGCCGACTGGACTGCCACGTTGGATGCTGACTGGGATGCCGTACTGTACGGAAGGACACGTGTCACTCTATGATTGGTCCGTACAAATGCCACATGTCAAACTCTGATTTGTACACATCAAATTCCGTACTGTGTGCTGACGTCATCTGTACGGATGATGATGTCATCAACGTACCCTCTGTCCACAAAGTCAACTGCAACTTTGACCGCTGATAACTCTCGCGTCCGATGTCGGATTTTGACGAAATGAGTTACGTTGGAAAGCTTGTGACGAGCTCTTCGCGATGATGCTGGTTTCATTGATTTTTGACAACGCCATTTTTTCGCCTTCTGGATGCCCCTGATCCCAGTTTGACCAAAGGTTTGACTGGCCATAACTCGTGCAAACGGACTCCTTTTTTGCTCCGTTCGAGTTGCGTTGGAACCAGGACGATGAGCTCTTTCTGATGGTGCAGATTTTGGAGAAAAATAAGACACTTCAATTTTCACTGAAAAATGTCCACCGGATCAGGCCTCCCCACTGAAGACCTTTTGGACCTCCAAAAGTGACATTTACTCTGACAATAAGTGAGGACTTGGCCTCCCCACTTGTCCTGTATCCTCTGTACATCTGAATACCTGAATCACAAGTACAATCAAGACTGCAGAAATATTGTTGATCATAAACATAACTTTATCACTTCCATAAGCTTCTACATCAAATGTCGTAGCCACTAACCAACAAAAATTGACTAGCATCAAGCTGAACAATAATGCAGAAATGAAAGAAAGTAAGTCAACAACATATTGATCCTTCACAACAGTAACATTTTTACCCAAGGATTCATCAATGCTTTCAAGCATCTTTTTCTCATGTTGTACTGCAAGTGCATCCTGCAACATCTGACCCTGGTTAGCTACTCCAAGTTCAAGTGTAGAATCACCTGTACTGATAGACATAAGAGTTAACTCTTTACTTGCATTAATTACCCTCTTTAACTGCCCTGTGTTTGCAAAAGAACGATCAGTCTTAACCCTGTGAGAATGTACAATATACTGAATGCCATCTTTAAACAAGTGATAATGATTTTGTTCCCTGTAGAAGATTGCTTTTCTGTCATAAAGATAAGGGCTACCAAGCACTACCCCACAGATATCCAATGGAACTACATCAAACTATACTTCATCCACAAATTTACTAGTAATTGTGAATCTTAAGGTGCATTGTTTTGTTACTTGCAACTTATCATTTTCACAAATCCAGCCTAGTGGATAAGGTTTTTTAAGTTGTGTAGTTTTTAATCCCAAGTTCTTTACAACATTTTCTGAAATTAAATTCACCTGAGATCCACTATCTATGAGTGCATCAATTTTACTGTTCTTAGCCATAACCCTTAAATGAAACAACTCATTCCTTTTTGCATCTTCAGATAAACCATTAACTGTAGAAGAAGAAGCACAACTTGCAACAGAAACACCAGAAATAGAGGCTTTACCTTTTAGACCCATCGCTGTTATCTTAGTCTCATCATCTGAATCTGAACCAAGATCCATAACAACATTCATGGATTTATCCTTACCCTTCTGTTTCTGATTACGTCTTTGAGCCCACTTAGGCCTCAGTTCGGGATGTAACTTCCAGCAGTGATTTTCATCATGACCTTCCTTGTCACAATGAGTGCAAGAAAGTTTCTCATCCTTCTTGACTGTAGCTGCCTTCTTTCCTTTCCCTGTCTTTGCATTCTTAGAAGATTTCTTTACATCATTATCAAACTTATCAATAAAAGATCCTTTACCCCTTGACTCTAAGTGTGTTGCTTGAACAGACACTTCATCCAAGTTACAAGGGTTCAATACCAAAATGGAATGCCTAAGATAGGAATGTAAACCTCCTATGTACTTCAACAACGTGTCCTGAGTGTACAAAGGAACATTCAAAGCAATAGCCCTTTTCCTGAACTCATGGGTGTACTCTTGGACAGTTTGACCCTTCCCTTGCCTAAACATTTGCCATTCCATCATTAACTGCTGCATATGTCCTAAGGGATAAAACTGCTTCTTAAGAGCATTAACAAATTCTGCCCAAGTTAAACTGACTCTACCATGTTGTGAAACTTCTGCTTTAGACTTACTCTCCCACCAGGTTAAGGCTGTACCTCCTAAACGAAGAGTAGCTAATTGGATCCTATCAACATCATCTATTAGGTTCTGGACTCTACAATAGACCTCTATTTGTTGAATCCAATCATCCAATTTTTCAGCATTAAGTTCTCCACAATATTTAGGCAAATCAAATTTTACATCCAATTTAATTTTAGGCTTATACCCACTCTTGAAAGGATTAGAAGAAATAGAATGAGGAGAAGAAGGAGAAGGAGAAGAGGGAGGAGAAGAAGAAAAGGGATGATTTGGTTTCTTGCCACCATCTTCATGATGTTTCCCTTTCATGTCTTTGCGTTCTTCTTGCTTCGACGAACCTTCTTCATGTTCCTTCCATTCTTGTCTCTCCTGAAAAAGAATGTCCACCTTTGCCTTCATGTCAAGGAATGCTTTTCGAAACTCCTGCTCACTAATTTCTTCAGGAACCTCCATTCCAGAAACTGACATCTTCGAAAATGTTCTACGCTTCCCGATCTCAGGATCAAAGTCTTTGAGCTTGCCTTCACCCTTCTGAATCCTGGATCTCGTTAGCATTCAAAAACAAATAACTGCAATAAAAGTCACCCTAAAGCTCTGATACCAACTTGATCTGTATAGGATCTAGACTAAATTGCAGTTTAAATGCTTAAACTTTTACAATGCTTTACAATGATTATTTCAAGTTAATTAAAATAAAATTAACTTAAGGAAATAACATAAAGAACGTAATCAAGGTGATTATAACAGAATGAAAAGAAATGAGAGACAGAAAGAGAGAAAGAGAGAAGTGCAAACAGTGTTTGATTTCGGAGTTCGTCACGAGAGTGACTACGTCTCCGGGTCCACTCCAATAGAGTGTGACCGATCCGATTAATCTCCAAAATCATTTACAATGCACCACAATCATTCTCCAAGCACTCCGGCAGCGTAACGACGCTCTGATATGCAAGAATGATCTGAAAGAATTCTCCAACAAGACCTCTCTTTGACGCCTCAGCATTAGAACTTCATCACCTGAAAAAAAACTTGATTTTCACTCTCACCTTACACCCCTTTTTATACATAAAATTTTCTCAATTTGGCTCTCAACCAATTGATTTGGAAATATTCACCTTATCTCTCCAAAAATTACATAAAATCTTTAACAATCTCCCTTTTACACATAAAAATCTTCATATCCCCTAATTACATCAAAATAATCAGGATAATCTCCCTTATTTGAATAAAAATCCATAATAAAAATCCCCTTAATTATTTTAAGCCCTTCAAGTATTCATTTTCGGGCTAATATTGTTTTGGGGGTTTGGATTTAATCCTTAAAAAAGGATTATAGTTGGTTTTAATTTTCAATTTAGGGGGTTTGTTTTAATTTTTATAGGCATTCGGTTTTAAAAATATTGAATAAAACAAAACCGATGCCAATAATAGTATAAAGCCAGCGCGTGGCCTTACGGTGAGTAAGTGTTTTGTTACACCGGTGGTCCCGGGTTCCACTCCCGGCCATTCCAATTTTAAAACAAACTTTCGAAACTTTAACAATAAAACAAAACCGCTGCTATATATGGTTAGCGGCGGAGATTTTGGTGAAACGGCGGGCCGGGATACTCGGAGCTGTGAGGTTGGGTGTTCAAATCCCCAACAAACCTTTTTTAACAAACAACCGTCGGCGTGGGAAGAATGAAGAACCGAGCCACGTGTCACACCAGGAGGGTGCCACGTGGCAAACACTGATTGGCTCATTAGGCTGACGTGGATGACAACTGTCACTGACATGTAAGCTGACTCAACTGCTGACTGGGCGCTGACTGTGTCGCCGACTGGACTGCCACGTTGGATGCTGACTGGGATGCCGTACTATACGGAAGGACACGTGTCACTCTGTGATTGGTCCATACAAATGCCACATGTCAAACTCTGATTTGTCCACATCAAATTCTGTACTGTGTGCTGACGTCATCTGTACGGATGATGATGTCATCAACGTACCCTCTGTCCACCAAGTCAACTGCAACTTTGACCGCTGATAACTCTCGCGTCCGATGTCGGATTTTGACGAAACGAGTTGCGTTGGAAAGCTTGTGACAAGCTCTTCGCGATGATGCTGGTTTCATTGATTTTTGACAACGCCATTTTTTTGCCTTCTGGATGCCCCTGATCCCAGTTTGACCAAAGGTTTGACTGGCCATAACTCGTGCAAACGGACTCCTTTTTTGCTCCGTTCGAGTTGCGTTGGAACCAGGACGCTGAGCTCTTTCTGATGGTGCAGATTTTGGAGAAAAATAAGACACTTCAATTTTCACTGAAAAATGTCGCAGGATCATGTACCTATTTCACAATTAGCTCAGAGTCTCCCATCACTGTAAGAGCAGTTACCTTCTTCTTATGAGAAAACATAAGTCCTCTTGCAAGTGTCTCATATTCAGCCACATTGTTAGTGCAACCAAACTGTAATCTATAAGAAGCAAAATAAGTTTTCCCTTTCGGGTTTGTTAGTTCAATTCCAGCTCCACTTCCTGCTTTAGATTTAGAACCATCAAATTTAAGAGTCCATAATTGGTCTTTAACTAGGAGCTCTTTCCTTTTAGAAACTATAGGGATTTTGTCACTTGTGACATGTGGCGGCTCAGACTTTTTTTGTTTATCAGAATTCGTGTTGAGAAGTAGCTCAGTTAACGATTTTCCTAGTTCCTTAATTTGTTCAACAACTACCTCCTGAGTGATTTCTTGGGCTGAGTCAGGGTCTAACTCATCTTCTATTAACTCTTTTGGCATTGGCAAAGCATCTGGAATAGGGGTATTAAAATGAAACTGAGATACTTCCACTTCTTCTTTTTGATCTGAAAACCCTAAGACCTGAGTCTGTTCTACTGGTAAAGGAACCTCTTCTTGATAAAGGCTAATCCGTGTAAGAATAGTTGCATCCTTAGCTTGGAAAGAGAACTCATTGATGGGAGTCTCAGTTACCTCTTGAGATTCTTGCTTGGGTAAATCTACATGCCTTAGAATATCTATGCATGACTGACATGTCAACTCCGAATGGTTATGATAGTGTATTCTACACCAATTAGGAAGCAATAGATTACTCAAATCAGTTTTTGTTCCTAAAACCAGCCTATCTTGTTGCAACTTCCTTATTAGAACTTGCTGGTTGATGTGAATCATTAAATCAATGTGGTCTAAGGATAATGTATCCTCAGAACTCACTACGGAGAAAGTAAGGACTTCCTCTTGCTTGTAAACACCTATCTCAGTTTCAAAGAATGCTACTTCATTTGGAGTATCGTACTCTGTAATCATGTGTTTGAGCTTAGGTTCACTTTCAATTCTTATCTGAGTAGCAACCTCTTTCCAAGGTAACCACATGTGTGAGAAGTCCAGGGACAGATATCCACCTATTCTTTTCATTAGCTCTCGACTTAAAAGCATCCCATACGTTTCTGGGATGTCAACAACTTGAATATCTATATAGGTCTGGATCCTTGGGTCTGATCCAACCTGCACATGCATGTTCTTCAACTCTCCTACAACATTAACTTCAGTTTTATCTAATTGAATCACCTTTTTATTAGTCAGAATAGGACTCAATCCTAACTTTTTACAAATCGAAAAAGGCATGACATTCCCTGATGCTCCAGAATCTAATAAGCAATTGTGTAGATTCTTTCCAAAGATCCTCAAACTTAACAAGAAAGGTGGGGTACTGGTCTTACCTTTATACATAGCAGCATTCGTCTCCTTTGCAGGAGTCACTTTACCTTTCCCTTTCAAGCGATTTGTTTCTTCCAAATCTTTTAATACCACTTCCCTTTGAGTTGGGCACCACTTCATGATATCAAAGAAGGATAGTGATGTCTTCTGCCTTTGCAATTCTGCAACAAAATCAAACTCTGAATCATTCCTAAATTGATATTTAGGAAAAGAAGGTTGATTACCTCTATTTTGAGTATCAGAAGGTCCTTTTGGTGGGGGCGGATTGTTATCTGCATTCTGATTTGGTGGAACCATGTTGTTAGGGGGTGCAGATGTAGTAAATGGCCCTTTATTCTGGTTTCTCAGAAAGTGACCACCCTTAGATTGGAAGGCTTGAGCATCATAGACATCTTCTTCCGGCTCATTATCCCCTTGCATAGAGAATTGATACTTTTCTTCAATGGTTTCATAAGTCATGGCAGTGCTGGCCGGCCCATTGCCTTGATTAGAATTTCCTGCTTGAGGATGGACATCAGCCTGTGCAATTTTCACCATCTTCTCCATTTCTGGGCAATTGACCTCAGAATGGGCTGCTGTATCATGCAACCTACACCAATTTGTCATAAAATTTAAATAAACAACATTAGCAGTATTTGATCTCTCTTCACCTGCTTGATAATTATGAGGAACTCCTCCATTGTTAGGTCCAGTATTCCACTGCCTATTGTTGTTGTTTTTGTTATTGAACCTCTGATTGTATCCTCTATTTTGATTTTGATAATTCTGGTTCGAGGAGTTTTGATTCTGGAAGTTCCTATTGGTGTTCTGATTAGAGTAATTGCCCTGATAGTTATAACCTCCCTGATTGTTGTAATTCTGGTTTTGATTATTGGGAGGGTTTTGTCTGAGCTGTGCCATGTCATTTGACATCTGAGAGAGAGTCTTTTTGAGAGTCTCTACTTCACTTGTAAGTTGAATAGTTTGATCATTCTGCACATTTTGAACTATGGCTGGGGAATGGACATGGGTTGGTCCTCCCCCTTGTTGCGGTTGATTTTGAGGTTGATGTTGAGATTGTTGTTGTGGGGACTGATGTGGGAAATCGTGCATGCTATTGCCAAAGAAGGGCACAGTTAGTGGAGCTTGTAACTTGGATACAAGTCCATAATGGGAATAAGATGTCCCTGGGACAGTGTTGTATAACGGTGGATTAGGCATCTGATAATTTATTGGAGAAAAAGATACTCCCAACCCTCCAGGTTGTAGATTTGTCTGTTGTTGCAATTTGATAGCCAAATGATAAATCTTAGATAGTGAGTCAATCTCATCAGGTTGATAAGTTCTTTGTAAGAACAGACCAATCAAAGGATCAACAGCTCTCATATATGCCTATATGGCCATGGCTTCCGGCACTAGGTAAGGCTCTTGTAGCCTACGATACATTCTATGGAACCTAGTGTTAAACAAGGGCAACGGTTCATGATGCTCCTTTCTAATAGTGGCAAATTGGTGATATAGTATTGCAGGGTCTAAATAAACCCTGAACTAATTAATAAAAGCATTCTCTAAATCATTCCAACCTAGAATGGATCCTTGGGGCAAATTTAGATACCAATTATATGTCATATCTCCTAAACAGTAAGGAAATAGTCTACATACCACATCTTGATGAGCAACTTGAGCTCGCGTGCAGGCATCTTTGAATGCTTGTATATGTTCCTCTGCACTTCTTGATTCTCCATGCATGTATTTTGGACAGAATTTCTCTGGGTTCTTTGGTAAATCATGGAATCCACCTGGAATAGTCCCTAACTGGGAGGGATTACCCACAAAATAAGCCATTGGTGGGGTTGGTTGGGCAGGTGGTGGTGACAAAGGCTGAATTGGTGGTGACAAAGGCCTACTTGGTGGTGGTGTGGATGGAATTGGTGGAAATCCTGGTGGAGTAAGCGGTGGTGGTAATGTAGGTATTTCTACCCTATGAGCATGAGGTCTTGATCTAACCGGGGTTTGAAGTTCTTCGAATAGTTCACGATTAGTAGAGGATCTAAGAACCCTCTCGTATCCCTCTGGTGAAAAAGATCTTCCGCGAGCCAGCTTGTCCTTTCAGGCCCTCCTTCTAGCGCCAATTTCTGTTGATGGTTAAAATGACACAAACAACATTAAAACAGAATATTTCTACTCTATTTCTCCTGAAAAAGAAAGACTACATGTAGTAGCCTAACTCCCAAGGTCCTGGTAGTTGGTTCTCAACTGTCTGATGTCACTCAATTGGTTCATGCAACTGTAATATTCAAGGGGCCTGTACTTTGACAAAGAGAGTCATAGCTTGAATCCTTTGTTACCAGCACAGGCCCCTTGAATATTACAGTTGCATGAACCAATTGAGTGACATCAGACAGTTGAGAACCAACTACCAGGACCTTGGGAGTTAGGCCATTACATGTAGTCTTTCTTTTTCAGGAGAAATAGAGTAGAAATATTCTGTTTTAATGTTGTTTGTGTCATTTTAACCATCAACAAGGAGTATATTCTTGGGCTATGAAAACCTACTCATAGTGTTTGACAAACGCCTGGAGAATATCGAGCAATTCAGAAAGCACATTATTGCCCTCTTTGATCCGTTTGATACTTGATGATGAGTGTCTGGCTCAAAGAGCCATAAAAACTCTTTTGAGGCACGATCCCCAATTTTAAGCCAGTGAATTTTGGCCTTGATTTGGGCCCCTCTAGCAACATAATTATCAACAACTTGCTTTTGATGCCTTAACTTTGCAACCTTGACATGTAGAGAAGGGGAAAAAGGGGTTAGCTGCTAAGGCTTCAGTGGCAACACGGAGGTCAGACATCGTCGCTTCAGAAGATCATCTGCAAAAGATAGCCAACTGGCACCCATAAATGCGAAGAAACCTCGTAGTGCGAGTGATGGCATCATTCCACCATGTAATCCAACCAGTGTTGTGAGGTGGCTTACACTCCAAATTCCAGACAGTGCTGATGTGAGCCAACGTGGGCTGATGACTCAACAGAGAGGTGTTTAGAATTTTTTTTTGGATCCTACTGACAGGGGGCTACATTAATTCCCATTCAATGCAAAACAAAATGGGAAACTGGTTTGGCAACGTCACATCCACTAACGACTTAACTGGAAGTGGGGAAGAGCTAACAAAAGAGAAAAAAGATTGAGCCAAGATCATAGCATGATCAAGGCATTTAAATATCTTGTCACACCCAGTTCAATAATTGCACCAAGTGTGCCAAAGAGAATGAGAGTGGCGGTGACCAATATTGGGGTTGAAAAGACCCAATTTATTACGAATGTAGTACCATGCCTCTCTTTTGCCAGCTACCCATCGAAATGGCAGAGTACCATCCTTGTCGTACGCCCTCTCAACCATATTGAAATCCCCACAAAGCAGCCAGGTAGCAACTGGCAATGAGTCCATCGCCAAAGAAGAGATCTTTCAACATCATTTGAGGCATAAACATTAATAATCACAAATGAATGATTATCAATGTTCAAAAGAATCCAGACAAGTCGATGTGTGGGATTAGACCCATGAGCAATCACACAAGCATGCCACTGTGGGGAAAAAAGGGTGACCACTCTGCCACGTTCAGCCTCATGATTAGTACAAAATATTTTACTGGTTGGCTAAATAGAACGGCAAGCCGAAGAGAGCAAAAAACCAACAACTTTCACTTCTTGAAGACACGAAACATCAATACCAGCATATTTTTGAAGAGTATCCCTAACAAAATACTTCCTAGAGAGGTCTGTTAGACCATGAACATTCCAAAAAAGGAAATTCATGTTAGAAACTCCACCATTTCATCGGAATTTGATTCTTCCAAAGTGGAAAGCGATTCTGTAAAAATTTTAGTGGAACTAACCCAATCTGAATGGTAGGAGACAAATGCCTCCATTTCTCCTAAACATATTCTCCTTCTTCCAAAGGTCGAAAAGAACTGTGAGACCTCCTATGAATTCTCGACATGGGAGGAGACTCAGTCAATTGCGCTATCATAACTGAGGTAGGTTGGGGTGTAGCCATAGGCCTTGGCTGCACTGAAGTGCTATTAGAGCCCGCTTGGGCTTCCTTCCCCTTCACAGAAGGGTTTGAAACTTCCTTCATCGACTTGAGGGTTTTGGTAATCATCCCTAAGCCATTAGACTTGTTTTTTTGGTTGGTAACTGTTGTCCATTTTTCCTTTGGTTTGGTGGCAGCACCTTCCGCCTGACGGGACTTGTCAGCTTCCTATGGCAGAGATTGAGTACGGGGGACTAGAAGATGGCAATCCTTAATCTTGTGGTCAACGGACTAACATTGATAACAACTATTCGACAAATTAAAATAAGTGGCCTTCTGGATATGTTGAAAAGAGCCAATTTGAATATCAATGGACTCTTTCAGATCCTATGAAAGGTCCACTTTGACACAAACTCGCTTTGAGGGCGAGCTTGAAAGAACCTATCTAGTTTGACACAAATAACCCTCTCCAGAGAGGAAGAAATATGCTGTAAAAAATGCAAACAAGGCAAGGGCATACCAAAAAACTCAATCCAGACTAGAACCTACAACTTGGTGTCGTCAGAGACAACGAAGTCCCGGGTCGATGGCTAGAAAACCAACAAAGAGGATCGGACATACCAAGGACCATGATTCAAGATTGTATGAACATGACTAACCTCCACAAAGCAAAAAAGAAAAAAAGCCTTTAGTCAAATTTTGGACCATATCAAGGCGGACCACCTTTTGAACCCATTATTTAAGCACATTTTTGAGGAGTCCTCCCAACAAAAGTATGCTTCTCTAACAATTGACATGTAGAATCAAAATCCGACATGGGTAACACCACATCAACCGAGGAATCAAAAGACTTACCTCGTAGAACACTTTCAGAACAAATTTCTGAGGATGCTTGTTTTGGAGGAGTCATTGAGTAGAGTCGTCAAATCGCTAACACCAACAAGAATTGTTGGGTTAGAGACGATTGTAGGCATAATAAAACCACAAAAACCGCAATAAATGCAATCGTACACATAAAGTAAATGAAAAATCTTGCGCCTAAGGCGCGATATGACGCAAGAGGGGCCAAGAATGACCATAGACACAAGAAACCCTAACAAAGCTCATTCACCAAATCCAAACCCTCCATCCACCCTTTACAACTTTGATGACAACAAATGCGACAATGCAAAATGGATTTTCAAACTCTTTTTAGTCCTCCTCAAACCTGTAACTTGCACATTCATAAAGAGAGAAGATGTGCCATATAAGTGTTTGCCTCAATCAAACCCCATGTAAGTGTTTCTACTTCCACAATGGCCATGTCAATGATAAACCGATAATGGAAAGGAAGGAAATGATAAATGAACACAATGATGCAACTCATCACCCTTCAATGGCTTCCTTAAAGGATTGAAGACATACACATCACTTCAAGGATTTGAATCTTGCTTGATAGATTTGTTTGAATGCTTTAGAGATCTACAACAATGTTAGCCTTCACAAAACATGAACATGAACACATAGAATTTGACATGATGTTGGATCTTGAATTGTTTTGATAAACATTGATAATGCTACTCTTTACTTGCTCAATAATGCTCTTGAATGCGTGTTAAATTTTATATGATAAAATAACTAAGTATTTATAGGTGTTTATCTAATTTCCCGAAAAAATAAATTCCAAAAGCGACACTTCATATTTGAATTTTGGATATTAAAATACCGCCAAAAACATATTTAAATTTTGGTCTTGGCTAAGAAGGGGGGGCCAATCATCCATAGGCGTCCTAGCCCAAAATTTTGGGGCACTCAAAGTCGGAGACAATTTAATGATTGAATGTCTTTGTTTAATACTTATCCTCCTTTGAAAAACAATAAAAAATAGTCTTTGGAATGCATAATTTGAAAAATTAGAAGCTTAATTAAGTCCAATAAATTAAGGAGCCAAAACATAATGTGAAATTGTAAGTGTATATAATTTTCTATGTTACACCTACCATCTATGCTATAATTTTGGCAACAACCATTTCAAAGATGTTAGATAAGTTGCAATAAATGTATATCTTAAAGAAATAAATACATTCTCTAAAATATGAAGCAATGCTAATGCATTCACAAACAATGGGAAGAGCCTTTTCATGACCTACATTAAAGCAAACCTTTAAAATATGAAGAAAATATCATTTAAAATGGCAAACACTCGCCAAAACCATTTTCAATATCCATAAATTAACTTTTTATTAAATATTCATTGCATGTTATTAATAGATTTTTTAGATTAATAAAAACAATATATTAAAAAACAATCAAATTGATGTTTTGTACGATATTTTTTCTTTTAGGATTTTCTATCAAATCCTAAACCTCTTTAGCTAGTAGCCAAGGACTTAAAGGTATCCATTCCATCAAAGTTGCTTGGGACGCAATCCCCCCACCCCATCCATTATTTGTTGTACCTTTGGATATTTGAACCTTGGTGGATAACATAATCAAGGAACATACCATCACCCTCACTAATTGTGCTCAACCAATTGAACTACAACCTTTTGGTGTGTCGCGCAACACTTGTAAACCACAAAAACAACATAATATTATATCATAGTGGGTATGAACACCATCCACGCCATATACTTGTATTTCGTATGAAGAGAATATTTCTATCCTCAAAAAGTAAGGAATATTCATTCCACCAAAGTTGCCCAAAGCAAGGTCCCTTCCACATCCCTTGTTCATTGCACCTCTATGAGCTTGAACCTTAGTAGATGACATAATCAAGAAACATACCATCACCCTTATCAATCATGCTCAACCAACTAAATAAAATAAAATTAATATACCACACAGTACTTAAAACCCAAAAAAAACCACATAACAATATATCATAGTGAGTGAAAACACCATCCACTACATATACTAGTATTTCATATGAAATGAGAACACTTCTATTTACCACTCAAACATTTAAAAGTTCTTTTGTTAAGGGTTACATTCTCATATGTTCTTTTGGGACTCAATGAATACTCGAGTACCCTTCTAAATACTAAAGTTTTGTTTGTTATGATCAGTTGCAAATTAAGCACATTTGTTAAATAGGTTTTTCAAAAATGATAAGCCAGCCAAAAATCCTTGGACCAAGGGTAAGGTTATCTGAATTAATGTGATCCACAGTGATGGCTCCATCTGCAGTCTGCCCCACTCAAAAGGCATGAAAAACATATGGATGAAATTTAATACGAGTTCTAGGCAATTGTGGCGGAATAAAACCCCCTCATACTAAATCTAAGGGGAAGAGAGTCTGTACGATACAGGGCAAGCCCCTGGTTTGTAATTCCATAACCATGCAGGCAAAAAGGCATAATTTCATAGACTATCAATCATGCTAGTCAATGTAGTCAAGTTTCTCTCCCCCTTTGACCCACTTCCTCTTCTCACATGGAACATTGTATATGTTCTCTCCTACACAGTTGGGATGTAATCACAATAAAGCAATTGCTGCAATATGCTTCAATTCTCCATTCTGGGCCGATTTTCCCTACCGAGAAATGAGGTTGGTACTTCCGTAGGCAATTACCAATATAATGTAATTGAAATGGCTTATGTTTCAATGCCCATCTTCTAAAGAGTAGTTGGGGTTTCGATCCTTCAAAGGCAGGTCCCGCATTTCTTCCGTAAGCATATCGATGTTCTTGATGAAATGAATAAGATATAAATTTATAATTCTTCATTTTTAGTGCATAGCACGGCAAACAATTTTTTTTCCTTAACAAAATGAAAAGAAATACAGGTCAAAATTCCTTTAACAAAAATAGAAACAGAAAACATGAACATATCTACCTTTCTCTAAGCATATATTGTAAGCAAATGACGCAAACATCTATAGTTTAGCATGTTAGTTTTGTGAGGGTAAGCATATTCGAAATGGCGCTTAGGCACAAGTATTGTCTCATGTACAAGAAAGGCACAACGTAGATTTAAACAGCCTCCGAGCCTTCTGCGAAATACGCGAGGTAATGACTGAGTGACTTTATGATGATGAGTTCTCAAACAAAGCTTCTACTTCTTTTACTATATTTTTGGCTTCAATAATCTCCTCGGCATCCTCACATGGCTTTTCCAGCCCAACCTGAATCAACACAACCATGCACAATCATTTATTAAAAAAAAAAGGTGTTTGAACAGAATAGGTATTTTGAGTTCAGTTCAAAATCAAAGGATGTCCTCTAACAATCAATGCCTATCCCCTTCACTTTGGAAAGAGAGACTGAAACTTACCAGCATTCCCTGCAAGTCAGCAAGGACAGATTCAAGACGCTTTCTACAATCAGGCAGCATCATCCTTGATTCTGCCAAGACATTCTCCTAGACCACATCACAAAAGCCTACTCAATCACTATTGAGAATTAGAGAATACTAAATAGGCAATATTTACTTTCAAGCAGACCCGCAGAAGATCTCATCTTAAGGCATTGTAAATAAAGTATGATATGGTCTCATGTCAGAGATTTTCTTTTTGACTCGCACCAATTCTTTGTTGGTGTTCCATTTCAAATGTAACAACTACTCTGCTGATTTTTTCTGTTATTTGATAACAACTGCATTTCTATTGCATTCTGTAATTTACAATCAACTACATTACAAAGTCTTCACAATTTATGATATGTAAATAATAAGCCCCGAAAATGCCGACATTAATATGGATGAAGGCATTACGACTAAGATATTTATGTAAAAGCAATATCAAAACTGGTACTCAAACATAATAGCCAACATTTTGGTCATACAAATTTCATGTCCTAGTCTACATCTCTTAAACAAACACGCATACCGGTTGTTTAAGGTCGTAAGGATCAGTACCCTTCTCTTTCATGGCTGCAGTCTTAGCAGCTTCCCTGTCAATTTCCTTTTCATATGAATGAAGCTCTTTGAGGATACGCTTACAACTGCCTGTCTTGATTTTAATAGCTTTCAGAGTTGCCATTACTTTGTTGTCCCTAAAACTGTATGCAGAAAGACATGTTAAGCGCACTGCAATTAAGGAAAGTAAAAATGCAACATGCCCAATAGGAAATTGGAAATAACCAGTTTCACAAGTCATTTACATAACCACAATATTCCATTGTATCATGATTTCTATGGAACAATACCAATCTAAAGTATCATGATCATCTATTGAAGAATGAGTATACATAATCTGATAATCACAGTGCTTGTACCATATCATGATTATCTATTGAAGGGCTCTAGGAAAATTCACTGTAGCAATTCTCCGCGATGAATTGCTGACAGTGAATTTTACTTGACAGTGAATTTGTCATGATGATGAATTTTCCTCTGACGGTAAATTTTCCGTCGGTGAATTGCTGACGAAGAATGCATTTACATAATCATAATGCTCATATTGTGAAAGAGACACAATCTTTAAATGACAGAATTTGAATTTTGATTAATCATAGGAGCATGCCACATGGCACTACACATAAATGAGGTATAGGAGACAATGCACACGCGTGTGGTGCCCCCCATGGGAAGCCAACCGATTCTTAAGTATTTCCAGGCCTAGAATACTACAAACTATATAAGTTGCAAGGATAGTGATAAAAACTCTTTTGCTTAATCCTGTACCCTTATCAATCAAAATCATAGATTTATGAAAAAATTATAGAAGTTAAAATTACTATCTTAAAACCAACTAGAGAAAATAAAAATAGGACCTTTCCGTTCTGAACATAAAGCCTTGATCATGCACATTTACTATTTCATTTTCAAGGCATTTATTAGACAGTGAAAATAGAATAAGACAACACCGCAAGAAGTGGGTGGTTCAAAACATTTGAGCTCAGAACAAAATTCGGACAAATAATTTGTCTGATGACTATGGAATAGACTATATAGTATATATCAGTGTTCCATGGGGTCTCGGGGATGGGGACACGCGGGGACAGGTGGGAAAGGGGGCGAGTTTTGGGGACAGAAAAACTTTCCCACAAAAAAATGTGCTACAGGAAGGCTCTAGCTCAAACAATAATAATAATTCTGGAAATTCAAAATATGGAGGTTATATCTTCTCCAAAACCACCTAGAAAAGCTATGATTAGCAATTACCACTTCCTGCAAATGACATGAAAGTCTCCTTTAGACAGCATTAGAGGTCAAAATGAACACTGTCTCCTAATGCACTACTGGCAGCGTGTTCATCCACCAACAGTCTTGGCATCTAATGTGTTGCCAACCATTCCAAAGCATTCTATAGCTATCAGAAATGCAATAGCAATGTGAGGAAAACAAAGATTATTCCTAGCAATTTGTCAGAGTGCATGGATCTTCAATAAACTTCTGCTGGATCTACCATGACTCTGTCGCCAACCTCTTCATTCTAAATGATTACTGTTATCTTCTAGAATGCCATCGTAGAAACCCAAATCAAATTTTACATGTTAACGAGAGTTTTCAGAAAACCGTCATTACATCGAGACCAAATTAGGACGTCATAAAATAAACGGTTTTCTAAAATTTATCATTAGACATCATTATTTAAAACAGATGAACCACAACTAGTCCATATAACAAATTTATTTGAAATCACCAAAACCACTTTCATCTAAAAACCCCTAACTAATATCATTACAGTGCTCTTGAGCTACAAGTTCTAATGACAAAATACTGAACACAGTACAGCAGCAATAGTCTTCAGAAATTTAACTTCAGTCATTGGTCTTGAAACCGAAAGACAATAATCAGGGCTGAAAACAACTGTTTATAAAATAACTAAACAAACGGTCTAATATAAAAAATAAAAAACTGCCTCCAGTTCAAGGGGTTGTACAGCTACAATTATGGGTAAGACTGTGACCCAGGTTAAAATCCCCCTTACCGCAATAAGATGGACCACAATACCAGCAGACGTGGTAAAGTTGTGGTGTAACAATTATGGGGTTCATTAAAGGATGACCCAAGTTATACATTTTAGGAAAGGTCTCAAGTCTACCCTGCACTGCATTAAAGGAAGCCTTTAACATCACCCAAAATTACCAAACAAAAAAAACTAACTCCAAGAGCATCATGGCAGAAATATAGGACAACAAGCAAGATTCCTGGTTTCATGGTCGTTAAAAAATTAACATATGCTCCTGAGATCAGTATATGAGAATTTCTAAAATGCAATTAAAAATTTAAAAATTATTTTATTTAACTTTTCTATGCCCATTTTGTATAAAACCTAGTTCTAAACATTGATGCTCTGGCTCTTCTTCAAAATCTAAGAACAAAACGATCAGAATCTTTTTAATTTACTTTGTTTCTCTGCGATTTTAGAGTTTACGTTAGATTTTTTTCAGCAATGTCATCTTTGTCAAAATTTTATTTTCATTTACACAATTTATGATGTTTTTCTTGCAGTTTAATTTGTAATTTTCTTTCATTTACACAATGAATGAGTATGAGTTTTTCACAGTCCATATAGTATTCAAAGATTGTTTCTAGAATCAGTTATGTATGTTTTAAGATTGACTTTCCTCTTTTTGATGATGGATATGAGTGTGATCCTAAATGTTTTTAGGAATAAGGTGTTTCAACCTTTGATTTCCTAGCATTGATTATTTAATGTTGAAATAATATTTGATAGTTATCTCATGTTGTATTGTGAGTTACAACTTACAGTTTCTATTTTCGAGGAAGAGTCAAGTTTGGAAGTTGCAATTTACAGGTGGAGTTATGCACGAAGGCATCTTCTATTTCATGTTGAGTTTGCCTGGAATGTGGGCACTGTGGATGTGCAATTATATTTTCGTAGGTCCAGGTTTAGTATGTGCAGATTATGTGACAATTGGCAGTTGCAATATTGCATGTGTTCACAAGTGGAAACTTACTGTTATGCATGTGTAGTGTTTTTGGCACCTAGCTTTTGCATCTTCAATCTTGGACCTTAGATTTCGAAAATGTCTAATTAATGCATTGTAAGCTCCTATATAATGAGCACTTGTATTTTGGGGTTTGTAGTTGTTGCTTGTTGAAATACCATTATGCTGCCGGAGTTACTCCAGAATATTGAAGAAGTGTGAAAGCTCCTGTTAATGAGCTTGGTGCTGATATTGTATTGTGCTGTGTTTTGATTATTGATAATAAAAAGTACTGTGTTTTGGACTGTGGGGTTTTTTTTTCCAAAAGAGTTTTCCCCACATAAATTTTGTGTTATAGTTTCATTGTTTATCTGTTTATGATATATATGCGCATCTGTTTATGATATGTTTACAAAAATACTTAAAAATGACACTTGAATTAATGCCTTCATTGCATTTACAACACCTATAGGCAACCAGGTGAGTCACTAAAGACAACAAAGGAAAACTGCGAAAAATAAAGACCCCAAAAAGCAAAACTTTAACATTTGAAATTACGCCAAGTTGTTTGGCATTATATATACCTTTGAAAGTTGCTGTTATCTTTCTATTCTAAATGTAGAGTTGCTCTAAATATGAATTATGTAGTTGATTTTTTGTTAAATCTATGGCGCTAAATCTTTATTGCTGAAATCAAATTTAAAATAAGCTTGCATAGCACCTAGTCCTGGCTATAGAATTGTGAATTGCCCTATGAATGGTATGCATTGTTCAAATTGTAGTGAAACTGTCTTAACATATAATAATATCTTTCTAGTCATAAACAACCTAGAAATGATTGTTGAAAGGTTCTTTCAGAATCAAATATGTTCATATTGTAAATCTGCAAAGTAGCCGCCTATGAGTAGGACAATAAAACCATACCACAGATTTCCCTTCAATTTCCGTGAAGTCATGTTAAGTACTAATACGTTAGATCATGCCATGAGGCCACCATTCTCTTGCTCCAGGACAACCCTAAATTTGAAATCTAAAGTATACATTTTAAAATACATCACTTCAAATCCTAAACCCTAAATACTTATATCTAATTTCCGGGCGGTCGTTTTGGACGAAAACTGATAATCAAAACCCACTAATAGTTAAACCTTTTTTGCGTCTTAAACAATTACAAGATCGAATTCTTATAGCTGGAGTTTTTACTTCCCTTGTTCGACACGAAACTACTGTGTACTAGAAAAACTGCAGAAACATAGACTAGATTCCACAAGTAAAAGCATACTAGGGTTTACAAAATACCTGATATCCCCGCTAACTGAACTAATGTCTATGCAAATGATTTTCTCTTTCGATTTGACTGAGGAAAAGTTTGATAGGTGCAAAATCCGCCAAATTTGCATAAAAGAAAGAATATAATCCTACCTCTGCGGAGCATTTCTTTCTCAATGTCCGAGCAAACCTTGAGAAGGGTAACGTATCGTTTATGGTACTGAATATGTTTCCTGTATTCGAATGGCGCGGCGGGTGAATAATTTACAATATTGATTTGACTTTCAGTAGTTCATGAAATATTGTTTTTGGGAAGTGAAATTTGTGGTTGTATATAGCGAGAAGAAAGATGGAGTGCAAAGCAGAGCAGATGATTTTTTTGGGTTAAATCGCATTTCTTTTTCGAAATTCATGCGTTTTTTCCCTCCTTAATTACCTCTTTCTTCCTCCAGTTTCGTTCCAATTCAAGAATTGACTCCTTCAAAGTTTTTTAATTTATTTATAAAGTTGGAGTGTATATTTTATTTAGATGGTTGGTTTGATACCGTAGTCATTTATGTTAATTTCTGGTCATAGAGATCTATAGGGATTACTGACTAGTAATCGCATTTTGGTGTGCAATGGGTACGCCGAAGATGTGTAGAAGGTCCATTAGGAAATTTTTTGATCTATTTTTCATATATTTGTGCAGTATACATAAGGTCAATTGGTAGGACATTTAGAAAATGTTGTTGTTTGTGTCACAAAGGTCTTAATGGAGAAGTGATAGCTTCAGACCAACTATGCATCCATTTACACGAAATCGAACACAATTAAAACAAAGCCTCTGAATTGAGAAGATAATCAGGCTCCATTACCAATAGGCTCATGTTATTTTTGCAATAGGGAGAGAGGGAGAGATATAGGGGGGGAGTGAGAGAGAGAGAGAGGGGTAAGGAGATAGAGATGGAGAGGAAGATAGGGATAGAGATATGTAAATGGAGAGAGAGAGAGAGAGAGAGAGAGGGGGGGCGGGGGCAAAGGGGGCAAATAGATAGATATAGAGATAGAGCTAAATATAGGTAGGGAGAAATAAGGAGTGTGTGTATGTATGAGTAAGATAGAGCTATGGAGAGAGAGATGGAGATAAATATGTATAAATAGATAGAGGGAGGGAGATGGAGGGAGAGAAATAGAGAGAGGAGAGGATAGAGAGATATAAAAAAGAGTGATATGGATAGAGGGAGAGATAGGGATATAAAGGAGAGATAGAGAGGTAGATATAACTTGGAAAGGATAGAGGGGGTGAGAGAGAGACATACAAAGAAAGGGAGAGAGATAAATATATAGAGGGAAAGATGGAAGGAGAGAGGAAGAGGGAGAGAGAGAAATAGAGATAGAAAAAGGGAGACAATGAAAGAGGGGGAGATGGAGAGAGAAATATAAAGATGTGGGAAGTGGTATATAGAGAGAGTAGGAGAGATGGAGAGAGATGGCATAAATAAGAGAGAGAGAGAGAGAGAGAGATAATGAGATATAAGAGAGGGAGAGGAGGAGGGAGAGATGGGAGGATAGAAGTAGAGGGGAAAGAGTGAGAGATAATGGAGATGATAGAGAAAAGTAATAGAGATAGAAGGAGAGAGATGGAGATAGGGAGGGAGAAGTGGGGAGTTTTTGTGCGAGAGTGAGAGAGAGATAGAGAGAGATACAGATAGGGAGGGAGAAACAAGGTGTGTGTGTGTGTGTGTGTGCAGTGAGATGGAGTGAGACATACTGGAGATAGGCATAGAGAGGAGAGAGTTTCTTACAACAGATAGAGAGGGGAGAAACAGGAGACGATGAGAGACAGATAGATATAGAGATAGATATGGAGATGGAGATGAAGATGGATATGGAGAGAGAGAGAGGGATAGAATGAGAGAAGGAGAGATGGAGGGATAGAAATATAGAGATAGGAAGTTGTATATAGAGATAGGTAGAGAGAGAGAGGTAGGGAGAGGTACATATGAGGATTTATATATAAAGAGACACGGGAAGAGAAAGATAGATGTCTCTTTATATCTCTATCTCACTCTCTATCTCTATATTTATTATTATCTCTCAATCTCTCTTCCTCTCTCCCCTATTTCTCTCTATATTTATCTTCACTTCTCTCTTCCTCTATCCATGTTTCTCTTTTTTCCTCTCTTGGTCTCTTTCCCTCTCCCTATCTCTCTTCTCGCTCTTTTTTGCTATCCCTCTTTATCTCTTGATCTCTCTACCTCTATATATATTTGTGTCTCTTATT